>DVPR01000250.1:0-15329 GCA_018239345.1 Oxynetra stangelandi
CTCCGTTAGCTATGGAAATTGGAAGTGCGCGCCGCCGCCCCGCTCTTCGGGGCGACCGGCTAATGGAAAATTGTTTGTCACTATCTGGTTTCTGCGCGTGAGCAGGATTATTTACGTGCGGTTCCCCGCAGTCTATGGCTGACCAGTAATTGGCCGCTTATTCTATATCGCATCCATTCATTTCTCGAGATAATACCCGAGGCGGATTGGCGCGCACCGAACTTATTTCATACCGTGCTACTACAACAGACTATCCTACGATAATAGCCGTTTACGTTATAAACATCCCCGTTCCAATCGTATTGTATAATGCGTCCTATAAATTTAATTCCGATGTAAGTTATTGCAACAGTAAAAATTCACATTTGTGTTTCTATCCAGCAAACAATCAGTCATAGAATAGCTGATATTATTATGTCAGAAAATTGGAATTAAACTTTAAAAGACATTTTGTGAAATAGGTTGATCATCATTTAATAACGTCCTTTTTTACCCCTAATATAATAGAAAATTAATGATCAAAACAAACAAGCTCCACACTTTCTAAAAATACCAGAATTTGCGCATTTGCGCGCACTAAATCACGTCTCCGAGAGAAAATCGGACGAAAACTGATTCCGCAATTATTTATTAGGGCTTCCGTCGCGTAATATATTTCCAAGAAAGTTATACTCGCTAAATATATTCGAGTGGGCGCGCGCGTATTCGCGCTAGGCCCGACTAGTGATGCACAAGGCACGTTTTCATTCATGAATCAACTTCAACGTTACCTAACCGAGTCCTCCGGCAACTAAAACAAACAACACGCCACCGGAGTTATTAATAAAAGTTGCGAGTTCAATGATTTCGAGAGCCGTGTTTGAATTGCTCGAACATCGCTCGCGGATTTATTGCTCCCTCATTATAATGTTCGATGCAAATCAATGTCGTCGATTACGTATAAAACAAGTCAAGATCCGATCGCCAGCTGATTGCGACGGAAATGAATAACAATTTACAAGTCTAGCCGACTCCCACCGACTAAATAAATTGAGCTCAATCAACTTTCATAGATCATTTTATTTATTGCTAATATATGATTTAAAACGAGATTTATAATTAAAAGGACAATAGGTACGGCGTTGGCTTTCATATAAGATTTGTCTGTAAATGATTACAGCTTTGGAAATGAAGTAAAACGGTATCGAACTTTCATATTATTCATTATACTTTTAAATATACATATATATACAGATGCTTTATATTGTGCCCATTCGAAATTACATACATTGTAATGGGGGTTTCTCGTTTGCTCAACTGTTTACTTCATTGGTTTTTATTTTATTTATTGGTGTTTTAAGAATAGTAGATACAAATAATTTTATTGCTACAAATAGTATTTTGCTCAATCAATTAAAGTTTAATACAAATTACGAACGTATACTGCAGTAATGTACAGAAACTTAAATAAAATATGCTTAATTGCTATGCTAATTAGGCAAAGAAAATTAATAATCGAATTTATACAGCTTTTTATGAAAATGCCGAGTAACTGATGAAGCTTAAATGAAAATATATCCATGGATCCGCGGACTACTGAATCAATGAACGTTTTGAACAATCGGGGAATTAGATTGGGGAAATTCCTTTCGGAGACTCGCACGAAATAAAGTTGAATGAAGTGGGCTGGTATTTTACTGAGGATGCTAAAATTGAAACGTTTTAGTAGTTAGGGTAATCAATAACGTTGATAGAATACCGCGGAGTAATTGTTCAATGATTCGTTCAAAAGGATACAATGTAGATGTTAATTATGGCTCTTTTTATTTGGTTAATATAACACGAAAAAGATTTGTCTTTTTTTCTATGACAAATGTTAGGTCGTTAGGACCGTGTTAAGTCACTGTGTAGCCAAGTCCCGTTGTAATATGGTAGCATCTAAAATGCAGGTTCTATTTTATATATAACTTTCATATCATCAACAATTTAAAAGTTATAGGCAAAACAGAATTTTTTTTTCTCATCAATAAAATTTGACGCTAAAGGATTTCGAAAGTTATTTACGTGGTATTGACTTTTTGGGGTTTTTGGGTTTTTTTTGTTATGTTATTATTTTCTACATTCACTTTAAGACTTACTCGTTAAGGTATGGGCATATTTTATTTTATAGTATTCTCTGTTTCTTGTGATTCTAAACAATCACAAGAAACAGATAAGTTCAATTTTCCCATGATATATAAGGAATTTATAAACAAAAATGCCTGTGGGCACGAGGATTTCTATACTACACACCAGCCATTGTGCCAAGGATACGTTTAAAAAGTATAATGAACAACCATGTCAAAACTGTTAGTAGGAACTCGGAGACCGCTCAGTTTACGTCCTTGGGCTTCACGTTTATGTTCTAATTAGGCTGGGAAGCAATAAAAAGTGGCGCGTGGAGCAATATTTTCTACGATATAACGACGCACAACGAAGACACCAACTCCTAAATCTTGCTTCATTAAAACATTCCCTTTATGAAAGACATCGGTGGTAATTTTATATTCCTTGTCTTGAACTAAACTCGGAGGGCGGAAATTGGCAGAACCGAGCGACGCCATTGTTACACATTACGTTTTAAATCGAGGGGCTTTCTTAAATTTACACCCATGACTTGCATTACAAACTCGTGGGGGAGGGTTGAGCGCCACTAAAACTCCGCTTAGTAATTTTGTATTTTGAACACCACTTCGAAGTATAAGTGAGTTTCTTTATGTGATGTTCGCATATTTTTTATGTAACCGCGAATCGTATTAAATATTTTATAGAACACCAGAAAAACCATTTTCATGAATCTTTTTGTAAAATAAAATATATAACACAAAATATATTTATTTATCCTCTATCATCTTATACTTACAAAGGGCAATATTAAATGACATTTTCTACCAGTCAACCTCCGTGATAATGAAAAATTACATACTTTATACATAACATGTAATTCATAAGCAATAAATACAAGCTACTGCACTTAAATACTTATAGTCTATTACACAATGCTCTAATTTCGATGACAATTGCCACATTTCCAACAAAACGTTACTCACTTGGGTGCACGGAAACGAACCACAAGTCTCTCGTTAGTACACAATTGTCCTCATTTTGAAGTGTTGGCGCCCGGATGCTATTTTAAAGTTTACCCGTTTTTTATGTTTAACTTCACCCAGATGTCAAGCCTTTTTCACGTATCTCAAACTTATATCCAACATCAATTGTTATCAGTTATAAGAGAAACGTGCTACTTACCATACTTACATACCTATTGAAGTAAAAACGTCCCCACGTAACGACAACAATTACATATTAACCGTTACTTCTATATAATACTTTGTATACTTTATCTCTATCAATGAAAAACACAGCAATATTTGTAATATTTAGTTACTACGTAGGTACGAAAGACGATATCGATTAGCCGCCGGGGCCTCCGCGGGCCAAACGACAGTTGTTCGTCACAATGCTATCTTTCGCTAAGCCTACTGTCCTCTTATAATACCTTTACCCTTGATAAGACTCTTACCCTTTACCCTCTTTTTGTAAATCTAAGCAAAGCCCGCTTCTAATATTTGAGCTTTTCTCTTTAGAAGTTTTGTAGGTATGCACAAAGTTATTTTTACTCTCACGTTATGATAGGCCCGATCGTCTCATTAACGAAGTGACCGACTTGCGTCCATATTACAATCATACTGATAATAGTAATATTTAACATAGTAATATATACACATATAAGATTATACACATTTACCTACAAACTGTTGATATCTGCTTAACATGAATAAACATCGACAAATAAGTATCGTACCGCAAAAAAACCGGACCCAGACCAGTATTCTGTATCGGTCGGTCATCGAAACGATCATTTTAGAACTAAAAGCATAGCGGCTTACCTCCGTAGACCTATATTTAAGGGCGCGATGCAATAAGAACACATCGCCGTCCGGTCCATTCCCGCACGACTGTGCAAGATAAATGGACGGCGCGGAGAGGCCGAGCCCAAGGAGACGCGTTCTCACGGCCCGTGCCTGCATTTTATTCTTTTTTGTTTCATCTGGTTTCCGAGTTAGAGGTCGACGAAGCCCGTTTCGAAACTAGAAGTGACCGCTGCACGCGCGATTGCCGCGATAAAAACTATGCGACAACGGCATGCCTCGGACGACTAACGAGTTCCTATTTGCTACCTGCAACAAATCCACGCTTGGTCGCTCACCCACCGCATGATCAATTGTTTTTATCATTAATTCCTCTCATTGTTCATCCTATTTATACTGTTTTACCGTTTCATTCAATCTCATCATACATTAGTAATACATACGAGTATAGGTGTTTGCGACGTATATCAGTGAGTCTAATGTTAATTAAACCCCCGCTACGCAACACCTCTGCTCATTATTTACCGCTTCATTAGGAGCTTACTCACGACGAGCGGCTGTCAAAATCCAACCGAACAGCCGTCCATCCGCGCCTGAAATATCGCAGCATTGTCCTACAATAGTAACTGTCATCGGCCTCGTTAATTGTCTCACCCGTTTCTCTCCACTTCGAGATCCCCTTTATTCTAACGCACGATTTCTGTTCATAAAATAGAATGCTCATTTCCGCTCCGGCACTGAAATCCGCAGACAATCATATCATGCAACATCATATTGCCCCACCGCACAATTATCTTAAACAAAAACAAAATTATCGTTTCGGTAAGGCGCGGAAATGATGCGCTTTGATTGGTAATGATACTGCGTGCACCATATTACTGACAATAAAAAAAGTAACCATAATGGATCCAAAGAATTCAATTTCGTGTACTGTTACAAAAGTACGACCAATATAAGGCATACAATTTTGACTAAACAAGGTTAATAAATGTTTATATTTTAAAAGCAGTACAATAAAAAGCGTGCATAACCGAATCATTTTTAATAATAATATATCAACAATATGTTCCAGGAACAACTATTCGCTGCATAAAGCTACTGATAACTGTGCTTTTTTCAAGTGTTCATTAATAAGAAAACTGTGACAAGCTAACCTACTACGAGTAAGCACCCTTTTGAAGCTCGTGATGGCAAGTGTCATTCAACAGACTCTCGGCGCTCTTCTTCTAGCGACGACTAGTAACAAAACTTCTAGGCATCGGAGGACTGCGTGCATCAATTTTTTTTGCGAGGATATTATAACAGTCTTAATTTTCTAAGCTCTTTGCTTTTATTTTCACACTATAATTTGAACGCCAATAAAAATAAAATGATTTCGAATATATTTCAATCAAATACTATTTGCTGAAATAAAAATTGGTATATCAAAACTGTATTTATTTCAAAAGCGACATTTAAAATTTTTAAATTGTTACAAAATTTATTGTAATGTTTACAAATCCCTACTCACTATGTAAATATTGTGCGAACACAATTGACTTTTTAAAGCATTCAAGAGTCGAGCTCTGTGCACCGCTATTGTGATTTTTGTACAAGATTTAATGAATTCGCTCTTACACCGAACGATCCTCGGGCTACATTCAAAGGAAAATTACAGTCGAGGGGATCCTCGAAACAAACCCTTTAAGAGTCACGCTTCGTTCTCGCTAAACTCGGTCCAATTATTTCGAGTCTTTTTTACTCATTCTTTTTAAACTAGAGGTCCATTACATCGGCGTCAGTTGGTGGACGCGCCGTCCAACTATACCATATGGCACTATTTTAACCTTTAAATTTGCTGGAGACGAAGAAGTTCACCTAATTGATTAATGATCTCGAGGCGGACATGTTTAAACGCTCCGATCGTTGATTTTTTGTCGGAAATTCCTGATAATGATACGTTTTGATTGTCTAAAAAGGCCACAGTCTGCCGCCATATGGCGCGGAGAGCAGATTCGCTGCGCAACATTTGGTCGTATCAAGCCATCCGTTAATTTAAATTCTACCTGAGATTTAAAAGTTTTCAATGAATAAAGAAATAAAAATGTGAATACATTTTTAGATTCAACCAAATTTATTTCTGTTTCCAAGCCTCGTAATGATATGATGCTTGGATATTTATGAAGCGTGTTAAAATGAAAATACATAACATTAAATATGGTGTCTATATAGCTACATACAATGTGAGTCATTTCAATTATACTACATGTAATTTTGATTGATAATACATTACAATTTTAGAAATATTATATAAGAATACATTACGTAGGTATAATGTCACAAGTTTTTTTTGTATATACAATCATGCAAGGAAGGTACTAAGTTTACCATTCTTTTACAGATTAGCCGGTGCGGGCATGCCGAGTGGCATGGGTGGGGGGACGCTCGGTGGCCACTGCCAGCTGGCTAACCAGCCGCTGGTGATGCCAGTGTTCCCTCTGCGAGCCAACCAGCCCAGCCCCGTGCCTGTGTACTCGCCCTCCCGCTTCCACATAGACAAACGATGTCAGCACCGCTGCACGTGGAAATGCCTCGCTATAGCTATGATCTGCCTCTGCGTTGTACTCGCGGCCATGCTCGCCTACTTCATAGGTAAGGTCGTTTAATTAAGCACTAATTTAAAGTTTCACTTACATGATTACTGTTTGATCGAGAAACGTTTATTTGGGTTAATTGTCAATGACTACCAAACATGCAACTTAAAGGCTTTCGGAATTAATAAAACATAAAAATTCATATTTTTTTTCAACGCAATGACAAAGGGTGATTTTACTTGTCGTTATCGTTTTAAACTTCGACAAAAGTTAGAATGAACAATATGAGTTAATTAGAGATAGCGTGGCTATTACATATTAATACTGCCGCAATGTTTAAAAAAAATTTAACAATAAAAATCTACATTACATAATAAATTAAAAGATACAGGTAACATTTAATAAAGCGCTATAATATTTGTAAGTGGTTTATATTAGCATACCAGCCAGTCACCTCAATGAACATTTAGATATTTTATATATGACTATTTCATAACAACACAAAAATATTATCGATATATCTTTGTTTACTCACGGCAGGGAGTCGGAATAGCTTGTTAAGACAGTATTTTTATTAACTCGCTCGGAATGTCGATTAAATTATTCATAATTTAACCCTTCTTCAAACGTTTAACATAACAGTGTGGTCTCCGTTTGAAATAATCATATCAAGTACCTTTACTAGAAATATACCATGTTAGTTCAAAAGAAAACAATCATTGCCTGAATAAACAATGTTGGTTTAGATTTGATTCTATGGGGAAGTAGCACGCGCCATTTTGAATTATACTCAATGTTTCTGTTCTTTGTTAAATTTTAATATTTATCGATATAAAAATAAAGATTTTCTGCTGGTTCCGGCCGTGAATGTAATTTAGTGAGGGACAGATTTAATCTTTCCTGATTGGAAATTTATCTAAGCAGACCCCAACCACATGTAGGATTATATAACACAATGCCTTACGGCTACAATCGTTGGAGAAAAACGTTAGTATATTAGGTGCAATAACAAGCAAATTGCGCATGTTACACGTGTGATCGGACAGGGAGTCAGATAAAGAAGTTCAGTTTTTAACGTAATACGTAATTATATTAAATAAACGTTTCTTATGCCATTGAATAAAGCCAAGTGTTTGCTGTTCAATTTGAAAATTTATATTCGAAGTCAGATAAACGCGCACCGTCCGATGTAAATAAGTTGGTTAAACATCGCTGTTGCATTGGATGTCGTAGACCATTAGTCTACCATCAGTCTTTGTTTAGATCTCGCGGGCGGTATTCACAAAGAGCTTTGATAAAAAACAAAACAAACATCAGAAAAATATAAATGATGCGACTAACGCAAGGCAACGCGGTGCGTGCCCCGAGCCCGCCGCTCCTGTGTTAGCGTGGTTATAAATTATCTCGCACTTCCACGTCCTATACCATTTTATTATGGATACATCAGCCGATAGAAATCTCGGCCTATCTGCGAAACGACTAATCATAAGACTCGTCGACATTCAGGCATGAATATTTGAGATACGAGCTTTTTCTTGATTAATATTCGAGATAATATCACACTCACATAAAGCTTAATAGTCCACTTATAGAACACACTTTATGTTGTGAAGTTTAAAATTATAGAACTGTGATGTACCTACATACACAGATGCTATGATGAAATAGTGTGAGAATATATAACACCATTCAGTTATAGCAGTTATTTTTGATCAACAGTCAATTGAATGCGAGAGGGATTGCGACGATAAAAGTTAAAACCGCAGACACATTCGAGATGGAGCCAAAATAGTATAGAAGTGGGTGCCCGCGACCAGTTTGATGATTTTTTGTGACCTGAATTCGATCGTGCATTTACCCTGAACAAAAATTACCAGGCCACCTTATATGAGCAACTGGAACGCGTTATGTATTTATTATTCTGATAAAACGCCCGAAATTTTCAACATAGGCACGTAAATTTCGAATTCCATCAGCGTCTAAGAAGTTGAGCGAACCGCAGCGGTTATACTTATATCACGCAACACAGCAATACCTAAATCTAAATTTGGTGCAAAGTTTTTAAATATGTCCTTGTAGTCTAATATTGGGTCTTTTCGTAAAATTTCCTATTAATATATATTATATGTATATTTTTTACTAGCCAGCTAGTTTCAGCTAGTTTGATTTTAAAGCGTATAAACATTTAGGTCGAATCTGAACTAGACCTGGATCTGTATCTGGGAGCAGTATCAGTAGGACTACTGAGGACTTATAGGAAATATCTCGTCTGTTAGTGCGTCCGTTTATGATATCCTTTGAAACGTAAAAAACACTGGTAGTGTTTGTCGATAGGTGTGTATACGTATTTTCTAATTTCAACAAATACTTAGATAAACAAATTTCCAATATTTTTATAAGTAATTAGAACACAGAAACAAAGGGATTTCTGTGTAATTAAAAATCAACGCATTTATTCGATTATCGAAAATATTTTTATTCAACTACGTCTAAATACCAACAATAGCTCGTCGAGCCTTCACGCGAAATCTGTATTACATAACTGAGCTCTTATTGTATTGAGAGTCTATGAAATTATTTATGAAACCAAGAACAAGTGATATTTATTTATTATTTTTCTTTGTTGAAACATTAAAATAAAATTGTTAATGAAATGTTCATTGAGAAAACTACCTTAATGTGTCACGAACGATAACGAATATTTAATATATGTAAAGTATTTTAAGCATATTGTAATAATATACATATGTATGTAGTAATAGCAACGTTTTCTCGCAGTTTGTCTAAGACAGTTGCCTAATAAAATGCAATTAATATTTATCATAATTAATACAAAAATAATTATGGTGAGTTGCTCAAGAACAATTTATTTGTTGGACTTCTTTTAACTTACCTGTCACTATTCTTAATTTGACGCTTCAGCTAACACGGAATTACTGCAATATGCTTTCCGGACGTCCAACTTTACGCGACGGACTTGTTGTCCGCCCGAACTAAAAGTCCAACTTCATTTAATTAACATTTGAAAAACAAACTTCATTTCATTACGCGAACCTTCGTAATATGTAAATGTATGAATGTTATTTCGAGCAAATCGAAAAGCTATTTGGATACTATAAAACAGGCGTGCTGACATATCGAATTATGTTTATATACGATTCCGTTATCTCTTACAACTCAAGTGTTACGAAACGACGTTTGTTTCCGAAAACACATTTTCTTTATTGTTCGATGTGAAAAATTATTTACAGTATGCCGACAAGAGAAAGTCCCGTTCTAGGCAATAAAATAAAGACAAGCACGCGTTTCATTCTAGAAAGCAGTGTAATGAACCGGCTCAATGCATGGTGTTTGTAGTCAACGGATCTTATCGCATTGGATCTCGCTTCATTTAGAATCCCATTAAATTATAGAGAACGATAAGAGGAGCATGTCGCATACAGACGCGGCGGCAACGCGTCAACTTCAATACGAAACGCGTATATATAATTGAATGACTTATGCGTCTCCAAATAACCACATTTAGATTCCCCAAGATATGTACTATCTAATGAGATACCGATATTAACGGTATTACATATAAATACTGTACCGAAACATTCCTAAGTATTTTAAATATGTATATGGCACGGTATAAGAAAATGAACTATTGTCTAATTATTTTATTGTTCAGCAATACGTCTGACTCGTTGATATGTGAGCTTAAAATAGTTATAATCAAAGAATAAATAACAAATATCACGAGGGTCATATTTTCAATTTCATTATGCATTTTAAAACTCACGAACAACTCATTAATTCCACACCGACAGAAAATTCATTAGAAAAATTTGTATATTTTAATAGGTAATAATGTAAATAATAAGTATGGTATTCTACAAAATATTAATACTCTTGAAATAATAATATGACTCCAGCGAGTAATAATTTTATAAAATACCATATTTTTATTTTAGATGCTTGGCAATGTATTAATCAATATATTTATAGTAACACACAAACACACACCCATTACTTTCTTTCATACTCATATTTTACAGCACCATTATTACTTCGTTGACATGGGCTATAAATACCTAGTTATTTCTGCTGCTTTAAGAATGAACAATTATGTAGCTATTTTTATTGGATTACCAAAGTAATTCATACTAACTGTTCCTGTTGTTGGTACTGTTAGAACTGTTGTAACAGTGTAAGTTGTAATAATTACATAAAATTCCATAATGTTGTGTCACAAGATTAAAAGATATAAGAAACAAAATACGAATAGGTAACCTTATAAATATATGTACATGCATTCATACATACTACGTATGCGTTACAGTAATCATGTACAAATTTTCAACAGATATAGGAAATATACTTACTGACTATAAACATTGAGAAATCTAAAAGGTTTAAAAGCTTTAAAGGCAAAATAATAGTTAATAAGTGTATTAAGCTTTCGCTTAAACGACGCTAGGTCACGCGAACTTCGAGCTGCACGTATGATACCAGCATATCGTGAATTAATGACATAGATTGCAATGGAAGTATTATGGGGCTTAAGCGGTCACACATAACATTTTATTTACATACATAAGTACATAACGTTACGATATTAATACTTTCTACTGGTTATGATACCGAAAGTCTTCATATATTTCGATGAAAGTTCTGAAATATATTCGGCTGTGACAAGTACTCTAGGCGTAGCTACGAGTATATTAAGGACGTCTCCAATTTGTTCGAAATGTATAAGATTGGGTCTACTTATTCCGCCATTTTATTCAATATAATTTAATATTATTACAGTAAAGGTCAACGTAATTATTCATACAATCAATTTCTATTTTCTGTTTCATATATTCAATTACAATCACTTTTTTTTACATACAATTCAATATAACAAATAAAATTAACAAATTTGATAATATTTTCGTTTAAAAATTGTTCTGGACAATTATATAATTCTATGATAAGTTTACACTTGAGGAGCGATTACAACAGTCTAAAATATAGATAAAACTCATTGATATTTTATCTTCACTGACGAATGAGTTCGGATAACAACAAACTATTTGTCGACACGCCTTCGGGCGTTCCGGATGTGTAGCGAATAAAAAGCGGTTCTGTATTTTAATCCGACATAAATCTCCTATGACGGTAGTTTTACTGGAGTAATGAAAAAATGTGTACCATCTGTTGCACCCTTCATTACTTACATACACGGTGAATAGGGACGAACGTACGAGTAGTAACGTCAACTTTTTAATGTAATTGAAATTTAGAGAGCCCCAAATGTTTTATTAAAATTCTCTCACCAATACTTACTTGTAACAAATGAAACACAAGTGACAACTAGCGCAACTGTGGCTTGAGTTATTTGTATGAGCTGTCGCAGTACAATATAATAATTCGTTCTTTATTTCTAATATTAAACACACAACTTTAACTATACATTGTACATATGTACTGTATATGCCATTTACACGGTCAGAACTGTTGCACCATTCACACGTTAATTTTTTTCCTATTTAATAGACACACTGGGGATTTCTGTACAAATCTAACTAGAGGCGAGTATCAAATTTGCGTTAGTTTGGAATAGATTTGTTTCTGTCCGCACTTCTTATGGAATAGGGCAAATAAGATCTCGTCCCTCACTGCGGATCATATTTAAAAAAGAGAAGGAGACCATTATGGCGTGTCGCGCAAAATAGAAAGAGATAGGATGACGTACACGAGGAGCGAAAGATTTATCACGTGACTAATACCGAGCCAGTCCGACGGCGCGTCGCTCTATCCCCCGGGACTCTATCAAACGAGTTTCGCTCCCCCAACGCACGATGCAATCTATGCTGAATCGTATTACAATAAATTGTATTAACTCGAAAAATAGTACAGATAGCAAACATCGTCCATCTGCACACAATCGTCTCGTGCGCCGTTGATGCGACGTCGAACAGAGCACCCTCCATTTCCTATTCTCGTCGATTCTATGGCAAAATTTATAGATTTTACGAGGGATCATTGAAAGTCGTGACATGCCACATTGTTATATTTCATTTTTGTGGACGGAAATTACGTCATCTGGCATTCTTTTGTGGGTAGTTACAAATTTTATACCCGATTTTGTGCTTCGTTTGCAATTGTATTATGTACCGATAAATAAGCGATGGATAGGTTATTTTAATACTATAACAATTTAGGATATGTTAAAACATTTTTACATCCTAAGCTTTTTAACTTCATCTTTTATTAAATACAGTTATTATTACAATAATACTAATTAATTACAGTTAAGCAATAATGCAAAATAATACGAATTGTTGTTATATTAGGCATCCTGATTAATTTGCATAAAAATTTCTCCATCTCTGTCACAAGGATTAAAAAAATCAATACAACTTAAAATGCACTCCCCTGCATTGAATATAAATTAGGCACTTATCTATTGATCGGCGGCGATAAAGGTTATTGTCGTTACTAGCGACCCTCAACTCAGTTGAGTAAATGGTCCAATTTCGACGCCGGACCAAATGGCGTCAACGCATCGTGATCCTTATCTCAAAATAAATCTTGGCGATAAATTACCCTGGATGAGGGCCGAGATGATAACGTAATTGCGCCAAAACATGCATATGGATAAGAGGATTTATTCGAACATCTAGCTTCTGACTCCGATGTCGTCTAAACGAACTTCGTTTTTTTTATCTAATACTCTAATAAATTTCGATAGCATACATACAAATCTATAAAGCAATACATTAAAAACAACCACCGTTGTTTTAATCAAGCTTACAACGATTGACGAACAGTTTCTATTCAAAGCATGCATGGTGACATCCATAGTACGTCCCACGAAAGTAAATTAAACACATCCTTCAATATGCATCCGAGCGCGGTTACTGGTAGATTTCTTACAAAACTAATAAATGTCCCCAATAAATTCTCTTTTACGTTACAATCCCTATTTCGTCTGTTTATCCCCTAGGAACTTTCGATTTGCCAATTCTATATTGAAACGAAATGTAGAGAGACATTTTTCAACAAATTGACAAGGAAAAATAAAAAGTTTTCGTATATGAGGGGACAGTTTTGTTGTTTTAAAACACATTAAGTTTTATTCGCTATAATAATAGTAAGAAGGAATTTTTGCGTTAATTTATAGGAGGCTTATAGGAGCTCGTGCTTGTCGTGACGGGCGCGTGAAGAATTATAAAATTAGGTGGCGTAACGCGGCATTCAAAAGATTGGGAGTTCAGAACTGTCGCATAATGAACGGACAATGACATTCCCGGTAGTAAGAAACGGTTGGGTGTAACTGAACCACCTACGTGCTCACAAGCCGCGCGGGCCCACTGACGGAACCAATTGGTTTGTCACACTGCCACAAAATGCTCAGCCACCATGCTCCGGTTAATTAAAACCCGACGGAACGTCACGACACCTCCCCAGCTCTATTCACCCGTTGATCTATCCAACGTTGAATTCTTAAACGACGTATCTCATTCTGTTACATATTTATTGTACACCCGAGATTATAAAATGTCAGTTTAAGAATTGAATATAAACTTTTTTATTAATCTCTCTCGTTCAAAAATAAGCTGCTTGACATGGACAATATTTAAATATGATTTTATATAATTAAGATACTAGTGTTAAGTAAGAAGCGACTTAAGTTTTGTTACATATTTTTTACACCATCATTTTAATTTACGTTTTCCATTGTTACAGCGTTATCGTCAATTAAAAGTAATATAGACAATTCTAATTGTATTTTGGTGCAAGATGTAAAAGCAGTGACGCATGCACAGGGAATGAGGGATGCTTTATCTACATCGTCACCATCGGACGGTAAGGAAAGCACTTAAATATTCAATACACAGAAATAAACCATAAATAAAATATAAACCAAAAAAATATATAATTTTTTATAGAATCTATATCCACCTCATCGCTTGGTGGATGGTCAACAACAGCAGAAGCCGCACTTGAGTCTGTAATAATACCACAGCAAGCGCAACAAGCGGCCCCTCCACCGTGGTCTCCGGCACTCGAAGTTAGAGAATTCGACGAATTACACAGCGCCACCATACCTGCGTATCAATTCTGGAGCTCCGAATTTCGTAATAAGCAACCCGCATATGTCAGTCTCAACTTCACCGTTCCTTGGGGCGCTAATTTCGCTGTTTATGGTCGACGTAACGTAGCCCCAAGCGTTACGCAATACGACTTTGTTGAATTTATACGAGGCGGCAGAGTCGACCACCGGCTTAGAAAACGACGAAATTCTGAACTACGAGATATTTACGAAAATAACCTTAACGACTTCAATTCTCTATTGAGTACGATTAGCCCGTTTCAAAGATGGAACCATACGATAAACAAGAGATCTACCGATATGCGAGTAAATGTAAGCATATTACAGTATTTAGACACGGGAAGATGGTTTATATCGATATACAATGACGAACTACAGCCACACAGTGTTGAGATGATTGTATCGGAAGCAGAAGGAGTCACCAATTCCTGTCCCGATGACTGCTCTGGACATGGATCATGCTATTTAGGAAAATGCGACTGTATGGACGGTTACGAAGGTCACGATTGCTCTAAAAGTAAGTGGTTTGTCATACTTTTAATTCACATAAATTCGCCTTATGTTGTTCCTCATGCTGACTCCAAGTTTATTTAAAATTATATAAAACCAATTTGTTCTAGGTGTTTGTCCGGTACTATGTTCTGGTCACGGCGCATACGCTGGTGGAGTCTGTCATTGCTCAGAGGGTTGGAAAGGTGCTGAATGCGATGTTCCAGCGCACGATTGTGAGCCTGCCGATTGTTCAGGTCGAGGGCAATGTGTCGCAGGACACTGTCATTG
>DVPR01000251.1:0-15322 GCA_018239345.1 Oxynetra stangelandi
CCCCGCGCCGGCTCGCCCGCCGGAAGCGAGCCGCCCGCGTCGTGCGCGCCGCCGGCGGCTCCCTTGCCCGCCGGCCGAACACTCACTTGACTTGAATGTGAATGTCTTGTTTTGTCTGTCGGCGTTTAGGCGATATTTGCCAGTTGTATCCCAGAGATAATTGACTTAATCGGCACTAGACCCAAGTATGGCGGCACCCTCAAGAATGAGCGGGGACGCAGGTGAGCCGCTGTCTTCACTCCGTTCCGTTGAATGTATCCGTGTTGTGATATCTATATCTTCCTTTTCCTCTCTTAGCACGCTTCTGTGTTCTCACTTTATCTTTGGCAGGACGCGAGTCCCGCAATGTCTTTGTTTTTGAGTCGGTATTGATTGTAAATTATTATCTTTGGATTGGTTTGAGTTCAGTTGAATAGAAACCAGCAGATAGTGGCTAGTGCTATCGCTCGTCATATAGGTTTCATGTTATTTTCTGTTTAGTATACAAACGTACGTATTTAAGGAATGTTAATGGTAATCGTAAAGCTTAGTAACGGAGAGATAAATGTTGAGTGGTACCGTAGTGTGTTGTTGGAGTTCTCGAGTGTCGGGCGTCGACAGCTCCTTTCTGTGGGCCCGAGCGCCGCGCGCCGCCACGGGAGGCGCTGTTGATGCGAACCGGGACCTAGTGAGTGCCATCCGCTCGCCTCCCTCTGTTCCTCCCTGCCTGCACGTCTGTATCTGTACTGTACTCTTGCTCTTAATGTTGACCCTCTTACTGTTTTGTTATCTGTATTGTAATTTTGAATCGACCCCCTCGGTAAATTTAGTGTAATGTATTTACGTAAAAATTCATAGAGCGTGGCAAGGCTGTGTGCATTGAGGACATTTTTAACGCAAAATTAGCTTAGTTCTCGACATGCCATCCAACATAATATTGACATCATTAGTGACACACAATCATTCATATTATAAACTTTTGGATTTATTAACTTAAAAAAAATGTATGCGGTGTATTTGCGATCGGTAATTACAAGGTAGAGTTTTATTGCGTTCTACAATACAAATGGATCAGATCCTTTGCCACACCTTAGAGAATAATTAGACTGCATGTGCATTTAGTTACTCGCAATGTGCATTTGACCTCTTTTTATTATTAACTGTTTAATTTCCCTTGACCGTTTTGTACCGACTTTAACTGATCTTCTTCTTCTGTGTTTTGATTTAGATTTTAACTCATCAACCTCCATCATTGTGCCGACACTGTTGACTGTCTCTCCACGTCCACCTTTGTACATCGTGCCGTGTCTAACCCATTTTAAGTTGAACTTATAAAGAATTGAGGCTTGATTGTTAAAAAAAAACCGACACTGTTTTCGAACATCAGGGAAATAATAATTTTAATAAATATAAATACTGAGAGGCAAGCTTTTAATATTACGTCGCGCGATTAGTTTTTATGTCGACTATTAGATAATGATCTAAAGACAGTAACAGATGTACGTAATTGTAAATAGTTTTGTGATCTTATTTATAATTATCATTTCATGTTTAATATACACTGGCTGCAGCCATATCATTACTACTGTCTATAGATGCGATACCCTTTATCCTTCGACATTTAGACTGAAACTCATCGTTTATCGACTTTGAACGTGTCGATTCTTTTTAGGAATCATTATTTAGAAATTTTTTTAATGTTTACAATACTATCCATATGTTCATCACGACAATGACAGGCCCCTACGGCACAAGTGTATTCGTCAAACGTTTAGGTGTGGTAGATAGTTACACAAAACCTGACCGAAACTGAGATCCTTTATACCTTTGTGACTTACATTGTTTCGAATAGTTCTCTACGCTTAATTGCCGTGTAACTTTAAGCCGTGTTAAACATTAGTAAGCCACAAAGATATGAACATACTGATTGTTGTGAATTATGGAGGTTTAACACGATGTCTTTATTAGGTATTCCAAGCTGGTCAAAAATTTTTTTATAAATTTCATAGTTTTTTTTTTAAATATTTGAACAATTAATAAAGACATCGTCAGTCCCGTAGTACTTCTGTCACGCTTTTGTCATCTTCCGTTTTGTTTAACCTTGTTGCGACCGATTTTTGTTACTATATTATCCTGTTAATTTACTAAAATATCCAATATTTCATAATTATGGTCCCAAGTGTTGAACAAAACTTCAAATTGCTACACTTCTTGTGTATTGTCTTATAGTCATAAGATTTCTGCTTCTAGAAGAATTGCTTCGTTAATGTCTATGATGTGTATATTGTAATGAAAGCTAAAGTTCAATTACAAATTTATTCATCAAGAGCTTTACAAAATCGGAAGTTTTGTAAATAATTAATCTTTCACTTTTTCCCTTTAAGTGAACGGAAAGCTCATATTTTCAACAAACTCTAGCTTCAACTGCTTCTTAGATATTTTTTTATGCAGTAAATTAATAGTAGTGCAAATCATAATGCTATTTTAACGCTGTTATAATAAACTTGTACGTTTTCAGGCATATTGTTGTATGTGGGCATATAACTTACGAATCTGTGAGTCATTTTTTAAAAGACTTCCTACACGAAGACAGAGAAGATGTGGACGTTGAGGTTGTTTTTTTACACAGGTCAGTATGTTTAAAATAAGAACCAGAACCATATCATAATCATATTTTCCATAAATATGATTATACAGTTAATGGGCATAAATTTGCGGAATTAACATATATGTGTATAAGAAATTTTTAATATAAGCATCTAATACATATATTAATAAGCTTCTAATGTTATGTGATCAAGTTAGAGTTAAAACTTTTTTTTAGTATTTTTCACCTGTTTGTAATAAGTACTGGATCGATTATATATGGTTTTTTAAAAGACAGTTTTATGAATTTATAAAAAAATCTTAAATTACAACAAATTATGGCGTTATTCTGATATACATGGAGTATAATTTTTGGGTAATAACATAATAAGAATAAACATTTGGCATGGTTTAAATCTATTAAAAATAATAGAGTTCAAATTGCCTTTATAAGGACAATGGTCAAAAAACTCAAGCAGATGATGCCGTGAGTAGAAATAAAGAAAGATAAATTCTTTATTCATGTCAACCATGTATGTATTTAATTACACAATATAATAAACATAAAGACTGTTAAAAATGACTTTCTGTCTAAAAAGTCACTTGCTACGTGCAATGATATCTGAGGTGGTGAGTCATGTGTGATCCGCGACGCTTTCAGAAAAGAGCCCGACCTTGAGCTGGAAGGTCTCCTGAAGCGTCACTACACCACCGTCGAGTTTTTTCAGGGTACAATGATGAATGCCGTCGACCTTGAGCGAGTCAAGGTTAGAGTAAGACCGACTAGCGCAGGCATTAGTTAATCGCACGGCCCTACTTATCATTGATCCGCGTCTAATTGAACTTAACTTTAATTCATTTATATGCATAACAGAGATCCTTTCTACTGTAAAGAAGCTGTTTCATAGTCACAGTAGGATTTTATCACTTGGTAAATTTATCTTATGGTTCTTTGATGCAATCATTGCTTTCTCGGTGGGACAGTGGCGCTTCGCTCCCGTTGCGTCCCCGTCCCACCGCACTGCGTATTTTGACTACATAGAGTTGCATGGTAACGTCGGCCTGCGACAGGCGGCGGACTAGCCACAATCCGGTCCGTAGTGTTAACTGAGTATTGATGGCAGGAAACCGCCCGACCTGGAGCTTGAAGGCCTGTTCAAGAGACACTTTACTACTGTGGAATTCTTTCAAGGCACCATAATGAACCCTATCGATCTCCAGAGGGTAAAAGTAAGTAGCACTGCACTCACGACATTGTGATCTTTGGGCGTGGTGTCAATTTGAAGCTGTGCAGTCTGTCCTTCCTATAGTCGTAGAGCGATACTCGATATCACCTATCGAGGAGACGCTCTGTCGTTGAAGTGGTGTACAGTTCCCTTCTAATACAAAAACCTTTGGGCTGTTTGTGCGTGCCTCTCGCTATTGTATCTATGTGTGCGTCATCCCGCACGGTACTGGCCTGTCCACGAAAGTGGTATGTGTTCCCCGGCCGCGCCGACCTCGGCCGGTCGCCTGTGTCTGAATGTACCTACTAACTGGGTGTTGTATGCGATGCTGGCCACGTAATACTCTAAACAATCGATATTGACTTGTACTGTAGAAGCGATGAACAAGTGCTGAATAAAATAATTGGCCTTAATGGTTGCCGATGAAAGATTTTCCTTTTCAAAATTTGCTTGGTAGATCAAAGTACAGTTGTCGATTGTCGATTTTGTCGAGTGTTTATGGTAAGTTTTGTGTTGCATGGCTCAATGTTACAATAATTGTTTGCATGCGTTATAACTAACGTTACCTTTTCGTGCGCTACACCTGCTTACTCGTATTATAAATGAGCACTGTACATTTATACTTTCAATGTTCAATTGGATCATCAAAACTGAACATAATCACAGTGATCTCTTTTTAAATACCGTTGTATTGTGTACCTTCTTGCATGACCCTTCACGCTTCTTAGTTCTATGTAAATAAAACAATCTTCTGACAATTAACCCTTTGCATGAACGCTTTGATTGTTGTTTTTTTTTCTTTTTTTTTTTGTGGAATTTCTCGATGTTATTATTATACAAATGTGGTAAGTACAACGGAACCCACAAAAGAACATACATTTCACAGAAATGTTATGAGTGTACCTATTTTAACGTTTAAAAAAGTTTTATTTTACATACATTTAAAGGTTCAAATTCAATATGATTTTAAAATAATTCGGTAATATTAGTGATTACTTGTCAATTCTGAACATCAACATCAAAATTATTGTGAAATGAAAGTAAAAGTGGAAATTTTACTACAATAATTAGATCTCAATTTTTCTCATACTACATATTTTGGAAATAATTTCTACCAGACCTCACGATACACGAAACACAAAACAATTCAACAAAAGGCTTGACAATTTAATCATAGACAATATCCAGGTACATGAAGCGGACGCTTGCCTAGTGCTGGCCAACAAGTACTGCCAAGACCCAGATGCGGAGGACGCCGCTAACATCATGCGGGTGATATCCATCAAGAACTACTCCGACGACATCAGGGTCATCATTCAGCTGATGCAATACCACAACAAGGTATAAATACTTAAGTCGTATTTTTTTTTTACTGTTCGTTATGACCATATATACTTTAATATTTATAATTTAGTAATTTATGGTTTTTTAAACTGACCAATTTTTTTTTTATCGCTGGAGCGCTTCTTTCGTACAACTCAATATGCATTAGTGTCAGAGTCGTCAGATCGCAAAATGGTTGGTTAAAAACTTTAACGAGTTCGTATTGATAACCGCCTAAATATTATTCAAATCAAAACAACATTGACATAAGAAACCAACCACACTTAAAATAAATATGTTACACGCTACTCCTAATGCTGCAGGCTTTAGAATATTCCTTTAAATTCTAGGCCTATCTCCTCAACATTCCATCCTGGGACTGGAAACAGGGCGACGACGTGATTTGCTTAGCGGAACTGAAACTGGGATTCATCGCACAGAGCTGCCTCGCGCCAGGATTTTCAACCATGATGGCCAATCTCTTCGCCATGAGAAGTTTTAAGACGGTCAGATTTTGTTTTAATTTACCTATCTATATACTTATCTACATGGTCTACGCAAATAAAAACGCATTCGAAGTTTCCATTCGACACCTGGATGTAAAGAGATCAACGACTCCGAATGCCCTTCACTTAACGTTTCTTATGCGACATTTACAGTGCCAAGACATGGCTATATGGACTAATGACTACCTCCGCGGTACCGGCATGGAGATGTACACGTTGACACTGAGCCCGACATTTATCGGCATGCCCTTCACACAAGCAGCAGAGTAAGTCGACAGCGAACGAGATGCTTGCAAGCCGTTGCGGCAGACGACGGCGTACACTAAAGTTTTCGATTTTATACATGTGTTCTAGCTCCACATACCCCATAATGCCATGGTCGACAGACGTACAAAACTAACCGATGTAAATCTCATAGCTTTTCTCATTAAAGTTTAGTACTTTTACGCCTTTGCAAGCTTACCGTTTGTGGATTTGAGGCAATGTTTTTTTATAAACTTCTATCCAGTCAATTTTGAGTAGGGTATGCACTTAATAACACAGCTACAGTGGTTCAAGATACAGTAGAACAATAACGCGTATATATTACGAAAAGCAAGAGTGTACTAATACTGTTTATACATAGATAGCTAACAGTAGACGGAACGAGATGAGATGAAGATATGAACGAAGCAACGAGTCCACAATGGATTTGTCCATGGCTGTGAAAAACTAACACGGCACGTGCTTGAGCGTCTCCTATTGGTTGATTACAGTCTCCTGACACACAAGCTTGGCAGAACGATTACCTGCAGGGTACTGGCTGCGAGATGTATACCGAGACGCTATCTACATCCTTCACAGGAATGAGCTTCCCCCAAGCGAGCGAGTAAGACCTCAAAGATCCTTGGGCAAACCATCCCGCACCCTATACTGTGTTGATCCTAGCTACTTGAATGTGCACTTAACACACTGTTGTCGCCATGTCGTAGGAGATCATAAACTAATGTAATGTTCTGATTCACAGATTAGATTGTGCATGTTGGATGGGTAAATAAGTTTAGACATGAAGGCATCACATAATAATTGAATTTTGATTTTTTTTTAAAAAGTAGTAATTCTAGACGCACGCTTTATAGTAGGGTATTTTAGATAATTATTTGGGCTAACTTTCAATTCAATAATTGTATTAAATTAAAATGTATGGTTGAAAAAAATACTCCTATTATATTACTCACTTTTCCCGAAGCACCATGGTGAAATATCCGTGCCTGCACAGTCCCACGTATTTCAATCGTTAAGACACTGTTTAAATGAGAAAAATAAATGTACATCTTATTTGATTAAATAGTATGACTTCTTGCAGTAGTATTTAATCCATTTATTTCATATATTTTAAGTATTTGTCTTCTTTCTTTCTCTAGCTTGCAATAGATTAATTAGTATATCTTCAATTCCATGCTTTAAATGTAGATATTTGTATGAATATATTTTCCTACATGTCTCGTGCAGCATTTGTTTATTCTATCTTACCATTTGGTCAATGTAATTACCTCATCGAGTAGTTAACTGTTTTCCAAGAATTGAATATTAATTTGGTATAAATAAAAATGCTATAAATTTTGCATGCAACGCTTTTGTCTAACAATAAGTAACTTTTCGGGGTAAGTATTAAGATGAAAATTATATTGATATAATTTATGTTTTATTGGGTGCCCATTACATGGATTGTAATATGTAATAGTGATTATTCCTTTCATGTTTTAAGAAAAATGTCCGATTTAGTTATTAATTCTATACACTGTGACTGAATTAAATAAATTAAGTAAAAATAGCTTTTCATGTTTTCTTTCCTCGGTATAGCGATACTTTTTTCACAGATTGTGCTTCACGAAGCTAAAGTTGCTGCTTCTGGCAATCGAGATTAAGGGCGAGGAAGGTGCAGACAGCAAGATCTCCATCAATCCCCGGAATGTGAAAATACACGCCAACACCCAAGGGTTCTTTATTGCTCAGTCCGCAGACGAAGTGAAAAGGTACGAATTTTTTTTTCATTTTACCATATGCACCATAACAGCTACATTGGAATCTTAAAATTAAATAATATGGAAATAAATGTACAAAAGTCATAAAAAGCCGAAAACGTCATGGTAAACAATAAAAATAAATATTCAGATTAATTACAATTGAATTAGCATATAGGAAAATATCATTAAGCAACTGAACCTGTGTAAACAAAATTTTCTTGCGAAAAAAATTGTTCGACTAAAACTTTGATGAATTAATTTTTTTCAAAGGCAAAAATGTTTGTTATTCAAATAACTTAGAAGTACCTAATTTAATATTCCAGAGCCTGGTACTACTGCAAGGCTTGCCATGAAGACATCAAGGATGAAACGCTTATCAAGAAATGCAAATGCAAAAACTGTAAGATCATTTTCAGTTCATATTTAATGAAATATTTAAGTTATTAATGAAATATTTTATCAAACAGGGCAATAATATAAGAAAAATTTAATAGTTTTATCCGTACGTAATAAGTTAATTATAGTGATTCTGTGACATTCTTTCTGGAATATTCCTGTACTTATCTCGTGAATTCACGAGCTGTCTTCATGATCACGAATAAACACACCCGTAAGAATACTGTCAATATATTTATGTCACAAATGTATAAGCCACGCTGTAGGAATCTATAAACACAGTAAATTTGATTTTAATTACACCTATTACCCTTTTATATGTGAGACATTAATCAAATATTCGGCTCAACTTTTAGTGACCGCGCACCAGCGGAAGGTTGGAGCCGACATAGGTAACTTGCACCACACCTAACCATAAAGATTGACGTTTACAAATATTTATTTTCGTGTCTATATGATTTTTGAGTTGCTTTAGTGGTGTTGCGTCCGTACCTCACAGACTGGATCGGTTGCAAGGCATTCTTGAACCGTGCTCGTTCACACCCTAATTAGCGATCATTGTGAATGTCCGCTCGCTCGTGAATGGATATTGCCACGATAAAGCACTCTGACACTTTACCATTTCAATGCCTTTTGAGATATTACTCGCTCTTTTCCGATACGTACATATCTGAGAGCGTTTAGTGCATCATACAATCTTATACGGACAAATCGAAATTGGACATGTTTTGAGTGTGTAGTAACACTGTTTGTTAGATTTGAATACACTGTTTAAAACACGAGAGTTATTTTAGAATACTGACCACAGCCTAGATATGAATTGATATGATGCACTTCAAAGCCCAGTCCAGGCAATATTGCATGAACTTATTAAATAAGTAGAATTGAATATGCGAATTGCAAAGTTGCACCCTCATTTATCCCCAAAACACCTAGCTAAACGAAATTTCTTTGCAATTGCAAATCCACGAAAGCATGTCTCAGAAAATTCAGAGTGAAGATAATCATAAAATGCTAAAAATCAAAGAGTGAGCTTTGGAGATTACACAAAGGCTTCATAGAACAGTTCCGGCTTGTCTGTGCTATTGACAGTGACTAATGCGAGGTCGGAAGAGATACGGTCGCCACTCATTACATCACCGGCGAATTTGGTAGATTCAAGTCATTCCTATTGCCATTATCACTCGAGCTGTATTCGCATTCGAATTCACATTCAGCTGTATAGTTCTACCAAATTGTAACATCGACGTCCTATCGACCATTCGAACGCGGGCGTACCCTTCGCAAGTGTCAGTGTTTGGATTTTTACAGATGTCGGAATGATGATGATGCAGTCTGGGATGGTGAAACAAAGTCTTAATACGTATCGTGGTTGCCCTGACGGTACGGAGCGGATATGGCAAACATTATTACCGTACCTTACAACACGTTTAGTTTGTTTGCATCGACTAACCATCGCTCATAATTTACAAATTGGGCTACAGTATACGCTAATTCACTATAAGAGATACACGCTAGATTAGCAGCAAGGCTACCTCACGAGTAATTAACTATGCCAGTGCTTACTCTGGGTTATCTAGGGAGATAGACACGGCCACGGACTTTATAGCCGCAGCAGCTATTGATAGTAGTAGCCACATAATGATGTTTAGTGCTGAACCCTATTGTACATAACAACGTTGTTTTCGGTAACATGCGGTCGAGTACGGCATTATTGTTGTCTCGCGCGGTTTGTGTCTAATAAATCATTAATCGTTAATGACATTAGTGATCATAAATTATGATCACAACCTTGCTAAAAGATCAGCTGGAAAATCCCTGAGCTTTGCATTTCTATCTGCGATGTATTAATATATTGTAAATGATGTATGTGCTCTAATATCATACGTATATGCAACTTATTTAACAGGTAATATAAGTCAATGTTGTATGACGAATAAGATTGTAAACTATTGTTTCTCGGTTCAGTGGCTACATTCAGGAAAGGCGTACGAGCCGTCCAGATGGTTGGCAGGGCAAGTACGTAAAAATTGTGCATACAATTCAATGTTAATGTCAATGTCGTGTACGCGATGCAGTGGTGAAAGTGGTATACCACCCACCAATGCGGTTAGCAAAATCGTGTCTTGTAATCATTGTCTTGTTACGGGCTGAAATCTTAATCAAAAATCCATGGATTGTGATTGGTGACGCAATAAACTTAAGTGACTTTTATATATTCCAATTGATGAATGTCTAAAAGTTTTATAACCACAGGTGTTTGCGTTCTCAGTGGCGTCTTTGGCGATGTTGTTGATTAATATTTCACCTCTTATGTGTACGTTTATCTATGTGCATTTATACAGCAGTTAGCCGTTTGCCTTTCTATTAGCCGATGTAAAAATCGTAAGACACGTTGTGATGTAATTTTATTTTGGTCTTGTTCTTAATGTTACTAATTATATTATAAATTCAAAATATTTTTATATTTAGGAGTATTTTGAACCCTAATTTATGCATCAATAGGCCCTCAAATATTGATGTTGTGAAGTTATAGATTCATACGTACGTATTTATTATGCTTTGAATTTAAAATTTTTTCTAATGGTTGCCACCCTGCAAAGGGAGCATTTAATTTGAACTAGATATCCCCGCCTCGATAGAGACATAAGGATTGCGCAGTGAATGGCTACTGCCTCGCGTTCCGACGAAAAAATGGTACATTCATACGCTAATAAGTAAATTCAATATCATCTACTTAGACGACGACACCATAACTGTAGTGGTCTAGTCCCATCTCTTTCGATTTACAATCATCTCTTGTAATCATTTACCTCTGTATTATCTTATACATTAGCCTTGTTTTAATAATTTTTATAGGATTTGCAAAGTAATGAAATTTAAATAAACTAATAGTAATTAGTACAGATTTAGTACTCACACGTGCTTTTCAGTAGTTTGTGTTTGATAATATTTGATTGTTTATTTGGTTGTTTCTGTGTTTTTACTTTGTTTGTTGCATGTGAATATTTGTAGAGTGTATTGTGTTAAATGTTATCCTTACTCGTAAATTATTTCAATCAATTTATTGTTCAATGCCTCGAGTGCATTTGGTGTCACCTTTAGTCAATTTACTGCCAAATCGATTCGCGGTATTACTGTTTTATTAATTTTTTTTCTTCCACATCATTATACATAATATGCCCAAATAAATAGCTCCAAACCATACTTCATTTTTAAAGGTGAGAACAAATGCATTATGTGTATTCCATATAAAGTTGGATATATGACAAATTATGTGAACAACACGCTGTATATTTGCGTTGTGAAGTATTATCGATTGAGTGGTGTATCGGAATGCGATCTTGTGCTGATGTTTTGCAGATGACCACCATCCTCCCCCCACCTTCACGCCGCCAGAGTTGCCCAAGAAGGTCCATGTTCGAGGTACATCTCAGGCTGAGGACTGAGTGTTTTATTTTTTTTTCCTTTACTTTATCATCGGCCCACACATCAAGCAGCCAGCGATACGCTTATCCATAGGTCAATGGAACTTTGCACTTAGATGCTTTCCACGCATTTTCATAGCGAGCACCGATAATGAGTGGCATTGAAAGAGCCATCGGTATGATGAAAAATTCCATTAAGCATGTCCCCTGGCTCAGACTAGCGTTCTTTTCTATCGCCTCTGCGATTTATTTGTCCCTTTAAAGATATATTCTGGACACTTGTCTTTAGGGGTATAACTAACTACGAACGACGATTTTCTAACACATTATCTTATCCCTCGATTTTGCATAACATTTATTATGTCATCAAACTAATGAATTGTGAATTGATAACTTCATATCGACCTGTGCTTCTTGGTAAACTCTAAAGCGGATATTAACATCATTAATTCTGGTTTGTACTCCTTGGCTATAGATATTGTTAAAGAAAAAAACATGTAGCGATATATAGAAGAACGCTGCTTACAAGTAGTTCTCATTAGCATTTCCAATTAAACGTACTTTCGATTAATACAACGCTTTTATCATTCAAAGGTATGCAGTATCGCTACTTGTTAATTTCTCCATGTTCCGATGCCTGCGCCGAGCATTGCAGATACCTGTCTCATGGCCTTAAACCTTTACTTGTATCGTTAATGTTGTGAATGCGTTGTTGTTGGGCTTACGTTGTAGTACTTTAAAATAATAATTTAGTAATTAAATTGTTAACATTCGTTGAGTGCATAAAATGAATTACTTAAATGAATATCCTGTAAATTATGTTGAGAACAGAAGATTTTACTGAATTGAATTTCATTAAAAAATTATAATTTTAAGTAATAAACATTTTGAAATTTAGAATAATTATTTTTGATTTGAAGAATACAAACTATAGCTTGTGTTAATTACTGTTCAGGTGAAGTAGCACGAGAACGGGGTGAAGATATCAGCTGTAAGTATCCTAGCATTATATAAATATATATATACATATTTATTCAATGAACTGATTTGAATAACTGTACAAATAAGTAAGCTATTACGTACCTAATATAATTTTAAAGAAGATACACAAAGTATTTACATAAAGGTAAATACAATATTGCTCCGTCTGACCCGACCTGGAGCAGCGTGGTACGTAATGCTCCAGGCCACCTGCAAGTGTGGAAGAAGCCGGTATCCAATAGTTTTTTTTTATGTGAAGGGAGTAGCAAACGCGCATGCAACAATCCCAAGTGTTCGGCTTCGCCCATAAATATTTACATCCGATCTTGAACATAATTATTGTTCCTATTCTGGGTCGGTCACAGGAGTTTGCCCAGTCTCGTGTATTGAGATGGTCGCCTGTAGTAAACGCGTGTACCGGCAACCACACCCTTCAAACAGAAACACAGTTTGTTATAACAAAAATTACTTCACGGCAGAAATAGGTGTAGCGGTGATACTTCCTCGGGCAAACCGTATATAGGTTCTACCGCCTACCGGTCATGGCAGTTATATTCGCAATAGATAAAAGCATTTTTTTAAATACAGGTAGAGAGTCGGCGAGGACCGTCGCAAAAACAAAGGTCGCATCAAAAAAAACACCACCGCAAAACAAGGGTTTAGACAATAATTTTTTTATATTGTCACTAACGTAACCCTAAATAACTCCTTATTTGCCTTTCGCTTTGTTTTGTGAATAGATTAATGCATCAATATTATATGTGACCAGTAATTTTTACATGTACCTAGATACGACCCAATAATTTATAATTTACTTTAAAAACCATAAGTGTATCGCAATATTACCGCCCTCCAAATTGTACTCTCAAAAATACGATTTGTTAGTGTACATACCTATGTATTGTTGTTTACTGTGTTTCGTGTTGATTTTTTCATAAGAAAAAAAGAAAAAAAGTTAGCTTTCGGTGCACTCATTTGGATGTTTTATCTCATTTTCGCCGTAGTAATAAACCGTAACCATCGAAGCGCCGCTCCTAACGCGCTGCTGTCGCCGATGGCCAATCAGCTGATGAACACGACGACCACGCGACAGGTCAACAAGGTCAAACCTAACGTCAATAGAGCGCCGCCTGACACGTGAGTTCTTGTCGATGCTAAATTAACTGTTAACTGAACGGACACTTCCAACTAACGATTTGAGCATTGTTAGTTCCAACGTGACAATGTTATTTTTATTCATATAAATAATAGTCATAAATATTATTGCAATTATTGTATGATATGTAATTGTTCACGAAAATCAAGGTTAATTATAATTATTTTTTCGTAAAGTTATATTTTACGGTGAGTTTGTCAAAAAATAAATGTTATTTGTCTATAACAATAAAATGTATTTACATATAATTACATAGGAACTATCTCTTGGCATTGATTAAAATAATTGATATCTTACGCGCCCTCAATAATAGATTTAAATTTTAAATATTACAATAGGTATTTTCCAACATGCCGTGGTATTGTCATACAGTCAATTTAAGAAATTGTTATATAATTTATTACTATTTATGATTCAAATTAAAGATATTATTAACATTAAATAAAGGCGAGTATGAAATAGCTTTGGTGTACTTTGATAATTATTTTATTTGTAATCTGTCAGTCAAAGTGCTCTAGGTACTTAACTATAGATCTGTTCTTATAATATTTTTTTTACATAAAACCGATAATAAATTATAAATAATATAATATGATTATTGTTTATTGTAATACGTATGTTTAATAAGTATAGCTTTATCTGAATATTCGATGTCTTCTTGTCTGTAAAGGACGATTCACATAACAGATATACAAATTATTATATTAATATATGTTTCTACAATACCAAATATTTTATTCCAGCACAAAGAAAATTTCTACTTTTAAATGTTATATATGTGTTAGTGAAAAACATGTCGGGTTTATTATATAAGATGTGAATCGTCCTTGAATTCCCGTTGCGCACAGTGCACGACACGACGTACATAAATAAATGTAATTATTTAATAATTCAATTAATTGTATGCACATATTTTTATTGCATAATCTCTAAATACCAATAGAGATGAATATTTGGCGTTTGCAGGAATCCGCAAGAGCAGGATACGAATTACCAAGCCTATCATCTTGCCTACGAAGTGAAAAAACTCATGTAACTCCCTCTCTCTGTCTCTCTCTGTTCAATTATAAAATTAAATCACCTAGAAAGTTTTATTGATATTACTCGTAGATTCCTATCCTACTATGAACTTGTACTAAAACGGAACGTACATTGTTAGCATGGCAGCGACATTTTTGACACGCCTTTATTGCTAGCTTCAATCGCAATTATGTAATTGTAAGGGTATCTTACTACTTAATGTAACCCACTTTCTGAGATCCGATTTGCTTGAAAATTAATACACGTGTGCAGATCCAATGACAATACAATAATTTTATGATATATCTTTTTCTAAAACAATTTTATTTTACCGTTCGCTTATCTTCTAGATAAACGTATGTTACGATACGTTAGTTCTTAATGTTACTTAATGTATCGCTGCATTTTATATCATACATTTGATGGTAAATATATAATATCATATGTATTACATGTAGTGTAAACAGTTCTGCAAAAATCTTTCCGTAAATGTCAAAGAAATTGCAGCACTTTCATCTATTGTGAGGGGAGCCCTCTGTATTTCCGCGAAACCAATACAAAGCGGTATGATGAAAAAATCATTACTTATTTTGTGGACTAAAATGTAATGGTAAACTATAATATACCATATACTTTTGCAAACGTATGTGAGCATTGCAAGAAACATATTCAATGTCATTGTAAGCTGATTCCGTATAAAAACAATGTTGTAAGC
>DVPR01000252.1:0-15317 GCA_018239345.1 Oxynetra stangelandi
TTTCATACAGGCCGTTTTACTTTTAACACCGTTATCGGGAAAACCATTTAAGAATGTCGATACTACGGGAAGAAAATACCGTTTCAATGCATTATTTGCTTCTGTATTCACTATCAACTTGTTATTTGTGCTTAATTACTTCAGTGTGCTCGACTTCAATTCAATTTCGAGCTCTTATTTGGAATTGGCGTCCGTCTCATATGTATTTGGTGTAATTTTGTCACTGATACTATTTTTAAGAAGCCGTCAGGTACATGCGAATAATGTAAATCAATATGGAAATACAGGGTACACTGTATATGATTTTTTTATGGGTAGAGAAATTTATCCATATTTTGGCAGACTGAATGTGAAGGCTTGGCTCTTGAGAATATCAAATGTATCTACTGTAAGTACATACAATGTTTCATTAATTAATATATATGATGATTTATGATGCCTTGTTGCGTTGCCCAGAATCATTGCACTGCTTCAGTGCGATTGTGATTATAAATTGATGACTACGTAAGCTTATCGCTTAAATGTTTTCACTTTGTACAGTTTGGTTTTTATGTTGAAAAAATAGTAATTAGGGTTGTAAGCCACTATGATATTTTAATATAATGTGAACCACAGACATCGGTATGCAATTTTATATAGAAGTATAACTCTAGGATTCATGAAAAAATACATAAATTTTAGACAGTACACATGTATGAATAGGTAATAGTAAAAATTCTTAACTATGCTATCTAACACAGTTATATAGATTCATAAATTCAAGATTGCTCACACATATATCAACTCTTTGCATCTATCATCTTCTACCAGGATATCAATAAAGTGTGTGAGACACTGAGAGCACAGACCTTTGCTATTATCGAATAGCTCGTTGCAACGTTGGCTGGTTAGCGTATACATAAGAAAAATAGTGCTCATTTTAATTAATAAAATTATGAGAATAGAGCTATAGTATTAATTAGTTCTAAAACTGCGCCGCTGCATTGAATTATTATTAAAAATGGATTAAAAGAGAATTATAACACACAATATTACAATTAACTGTATTGATAACACAAGTGGGTATACTTTTATCTGTTGGTTAATTAACAATATCATTTTCAGCTGGTCCTAACAATTCTTATCTTCAAACACAGTGTAATACTACCAGAAAATGCTTCCAAGAATCTGTCTATGGAGAACTATAAAGAACTTTTCACTACGATACACTTTAAACCCACAATATTGCTGTTCTCGATGATGCAAATGATTTACATTTTGAATTTCATCACAAAGGAGTATCAGATGACCTTGACATTTTATTGGCAATCAGAAGGGATTGGATATCTCCAAGTTATATCTAGCTGCCTAAATCCAGTTTACTTCACAACAATATCAAAATTTGTTGCCGACGCAGATTTGAGACTTTCCACGAATGCATTGATTGCTGCTTCTGTTCTGTACATTACTGGATTCCTTATAATGGTTTTGAGTAACAATGTTAAGTATGAATTCAGACAGAATCCGCTGAAATCTAGCCTGGCCCGTAAGTTTGTTTTCCTTTCTTTATATATCTAGCTTTTTGCAGTAATAGTCCTGTTCAAGGTGATTTGCAGATGTCTATGGGTGATAGTGGCCACTTGTGATTGCTGCATGCCCGTTTGCCATTCCACTCACATAAAGAAATAAACAAAATATCACAATGCCAAACTCTATTTTGATTGTACATATGTAAATAAAATTTCATATACCTTCCATCATATTGATGTAAAATATTAAGTCGTATTGTATAGTAATATGTACTGAGCAATATGAAATTTATATGGTAACTAATGTAGCAACTTATTTCAGATGTGGATTCAATGCCGACGTTCCTAGGAAAGAAACTAATTATATCCAACCTTTGGGGACTCGTCCGTCATCCAAATTACTCTGGGGACATACTGATTCATATTGCATTGGCGTTGCCTGGAATTTTGGCACAACAGGCCGTTGCTGCAGCTCCGGCACTTATCACGGTGGTGGTGTTACTGCATCGTGCGTGGCGGGACCATGACAGGTGCAAGCGACGCTATGGGGCCGCATGGCATAGGTATTGCAAGAAAGTGCCATCAGTTATTTTACCGAAGATACTGTGAGGCAGGTAAGCAAGAATCTCTATATAAACGATAACAAAAATGATGGTATTTTGGGTGGTGTATTAGGTCCTTAATATTAAAATATTCTTAATAATTAGTATTTAATTGAATGGTTTTTTACAATTAGTGTAAATATTACATTAAAGTAATATTCGATAAAATAAATATAAAAATGATTTTAATGCTTATTTTGATGTTTTATAAAGGATTTCAAAAACTGAGTTTAATATATATTGACAATAAATTGTCATAGAAAATTTATAGTTCATTTCTGAGATTCCGCAATAAATTATCCGATTTATATTTTTAAATTTGACATGATTACAGTTACATGTTTATTTTTGTATTTTTTTTATAACTTGACCTCTAAAGACTGAGTGAAGATCAATTTTAGCACAAAAAGAAACTGGGTTTTATAGGCATTTGTGAACTTTTATTGTTATTTATAAATACAGTTTGAAAAAATGATAAAAAAAAATTATCACAAAAATCGAATTATACACTGATTGATTCTTATGTGGAAAATCTTTTGAGATTGTTAGATATTAGATTTACCGCCAGTTTGATTTTAATAATAACACTTAATATAGTTGAGAATAAGATATAAATTTATTGTATTTTAATGATGGAATATCAAAGACATTTTACTCTATGGCATAAGGGTGTTCATGTAATATTTGTTGTTTTACAATTATAATATTAATTGGAACAGATCTCGTTTGAACTAGTGCTAGTGAAATTTAGTGTGTGTTGCAAGAATTTTTTATGTGTTGCCATTGTTTTACCACCGGTTGTAGTTAACTCTTTATGATATTAGATGTAATATGTCTTTTCTACTCTTGAATTCTCTCAGTTGTGCAAAAAAGTTTTACTTAAATACAATGTGACTAATATTAATACTAGATTATAAGAAATTTTATATCAACGAACCCATTTCACTCAGCAGGAGTATACAAAAAAAATTGCCTGGTAATTGTTAAGGAATCTCTATTTGTCATGAAATTTTTCATTACGATCTAAAAATAATCTCTTCTCTCTGTCTAATTTTAATAATGTATTTCTTTTAATAACTAGACCAAAGGATTAATGAATCAATGAATTTATTCTTTGAAATAGTGATGTAATTAATATAGTTGAAAATATTCATACATATAAATGAATATCTTGCTGAATTGCTGAATGTTTTATAATTTTTTGTATTTGACCTATGCTGACCACGGCATTATTGTGCTCAATTAATTAAAAATTTGTGAGTGAAAAGAATATTTACCGTTACATTGTCTTATTGAAATTGAATTAATTGTAGCAGTCAGTCGGTGTGTTTATTACACACTATCTCTTCACTGAACTAACTGTGACTGTTACCGACACATTTTGACTAAAGTTTCTGTGTTGTGGCGGACATGCAAGGCAGACCTGTCCCCATTGTTGTATATTTAGTCGATAGTTGTTTAACATTGACCATTAACTTAGTTGGCAGGTACATATGTCTCTGACCCCGCAGAGTTTCAGTGTAAAACTTCTTGCCAGCACCAAATATTGCCCCCAAACAACTTGATGATAAAAAATATTTGAGGAATATATTTATAGATGTACGTCTAGTTTTAGAACGATTTTTTTTTTATCATACCCAAAGCCCGAGCTTTGCTCGTATTTTTCTTTTTATTCGTAAGCATCGATCGAAATATTTTGTCGGTGCTACAATCGCGACAATGATATGTGGCAAGTTCCGTCAACTGTAAAATACGTTACTGAAATACGTTATTTTAAAATGTATTAGCGAGATTTTGATGAAACGCAATGTGAAATAACATATGTGTAATAATATTATTGATAAATAAAGTTCAAACATCACAATGAACGGATTGCTCAAATATTTCGCGTAGTCATGCGATTTTGATTATTGCATCATGTACCTATGTCATAATAATTATTATTATGAGCTTTATTGAAGTAGAACATTATAAGTAATTATTAATGATGTCTTGTTGCGCACAAAATATACACAAATTTAATTATTTAGCAGATTCAGATTTTATTTTAAATAATTATGTTACTTTAAATTTTACATTTATGTAATTCTATTGTAATGCAATGAATATTGAAATAATTTTTTTTTATTATTAAATAGTTTGTACAAAATGGGGATTGTTTTATATATTTACCATTATAATAAATGTCCAAGGGATTATTGTAATACAAACACAACATGTTTCAGTGAATTTATTTTTCTATAAAATACACATACAATTTGTAAATAAACCACCATTCAATATTCAAATATCTAATAAATTACAGATTTCGGTTCTAAGATAGTATTTGTGTCCCCACTATTATTAGGTACTCGAGAGTTCTAGAACTCCTTCAATATCATAGTAGACAGTACACACCGCAACGTTAAATAGATAATGTATAAGTGACAGTAAACAATAGATGACCACACATTAAACATTTCAAACACTTATTATAAACTGCAAGTATTCTATTTCGTATGAACATTAAAATAGTATCTATCTACGCTGTTTAATTTTTATTTATTCGACCCAATGCGGTTTTGTCTCACGTCCACACGGTACGAGCAACAGAGTAATTCTGTGGGGCAAGGAATTGTACTGCTCCAAGCGGGCAGCATGGACTCGAAGGGCCATAAGATGGTCCCTTCTAGAACATTACACGAAAATACAGACGCGGTGCAGGCGACGCAGTGGCTGCGGGCCGATTAATGATCGCATTTGGTGTCAATGTACTTTTTATTTATGACTCATCGACATGTGCATAATATGCCAGCACACGGCTGTCCGCGGTCACACAATTCGACGTCTGATTGATATGTAGTTCATCTCTAGCACGAGGGCAAAAAGGAGGCCGGTGGTTAACAGACGTATAAATGACGATCGCATGCAGGGACAAAAGGGCGATTACTACTGCTAAACTAACATCGAGTACCATCCGTATTTTATACTAGTACATGGACCTTATAGTGAATTATTTAAATCTAGTAGGCCTATTATAAGTGCCGGTTAAACAATAGGTAAACGATATAAGGAGATGGTATTAAATTTTTACATGTAATATTGGCATAAAAAACAATGAATCCAATTTGCGTGGTTAAAAAAAAATGTATCTATATTCAATTTACGTGTCACACGTTACATCCTTATTGTAATTCGCACTTGTTAAAAAAAACGTTTTCTCTTGTGCCTGACATTTTAGTGTTATTAAATTTCAAATTATTATAAGTATACAATCACTGTTACGAAGAAATTCAATATTGCTGTGTTCTAGAACAAATAACTTAAGCTTAATTTCGCAATAAAGCTATCACACGATTTGTTTATAATTAAAAATACAGATATATTATTCGATTACATTTGGCACAAATGACTAAAAAAAACGCACATAATATGTATGTCTTTTTGCTTGAAAATAATCTCAATCGAATAATCTCATTCCATTAATTAGGAAAACGGAAATCATTACAAAATGACATGACAAAAGCGGGCATTAAATTTAGTTATTTCTAAACATCTTTAATTAGAGTTATTTTTTCATAAGACATTTAAATTATAAATATTTTACCACCCAATCAAAGTACATATTTCTCGATTTCAATTTGGGCCATACTTAAAAAGGAAAGCGGTTCTGCATCATTTATTTAAATTAATATGCATATACGTGAAAGAAATTTAACATGAAATAGGGAGACGTAAAATAAGCTCGACGAATAACGCTTCAAGTAGTATTCAAACAGACTGCATGCATTAAATATAGTTATATATTCCTACTCACATCAAATAGTTTTCAATTTTACGTAACATTGGATTTTTTAATTAAAATTTACAATGAAACAAATTAATTGAAATTGCAATTTGACATTCCTACTTTCACTTTATTAAGATAGTACATTTTTAAGTCATCTAGTTATTTGGTTCCATTTAACATTCACTATGAAAATATACATTTTAATTCTATAAATACCGTTTATATACAGTTAAAATATTTACATTTTGATATTTTTTAGAAAATATTTTTTTGTTTACGACAAAATCACACTGACCATTGGAGTTTTGAACAGCGGAACAATGTTGTTAATGAAATGATACACTACCCATGAAGGTATTTACGAGTAGAATTCTGTCTTTATTATGTTATTTGAGAATAACGCATTAATTACTATACGATTCAAAAGCTTCTTGCAACAATACCAATTATGCTGCGTGATTAAAATAAAATTGTGTTAATAAGTTATCTGTGTTAATTTGAAACGGACATGTTATATTATTAAATATTCATGTAACAGTTACACTCTTATAAATTATTCGATCTTAATGCCAATCGAAAGAAATACATAATGAATAAATATGCTGACAAATATTTTTGTAAACTAAATAATTAAATAAAAAAATATGTAATTTGCATTAACAAAATTATGATTCAATTTAGAACATTAGGTACCACAAATACTTCTATGAACTACGAAAAATATTTTTAATCTGCTATGTTCCTGTATGTACAGAAAAAAATATGGTTATGTTTAAGTTTAACGGCCTTGGCAATTATCATTACACTTTAAAAAATCCTTTTCGAGTTAGCTTTCGTACACTTTCATTTTGATCGAACACGGTTCGTACTGTCCTATACCAGTGGTCGGCAAACCGCGGCTGCATTCGGCTCAGACTTTTCCGCTGTGGCTCTTCAATGAAATGTTTAGTGCAGTTACGGCATATTACTTATTATTATGCCTTGTTAGAGACAAACAAAAATTTCAAAACGTAAGATTAAAAAAATGGGCACTTTTAATCCTGATCACCATTCTACCAAAGCAAATTTTATGTTAAGAAATGGCTCTTTGAATAAATTTCAATTATGTATTTGTCTACTATATTTGGATCTTTTGGATGACAAGGCTGCCGACCACTGCCCTATACTGATCTGTATATAAAGGAAATGTAACAAGGAATGTCTATAGCCTGTACCATTAAATAAAAAAGAAAATTAATACAAGCCGCAAATTAATTTACGGAGAACTACTTAAACTGAGTATGTATGTTAAAAAGTAATTATTTTAGTATTAAAAAAAGCAACACAATAATCATTTATGCCTCAATGGTAAATTTTAATGAATAATTTATTCTAAAATTTCTATTAAAAATGGCCGGAACAATTGAATAAAATTGAAGATTTAAATTTTAGGACACGCGATAACAGCACAACTTTGAACTTGCAAAGTTCGATGTTATTGAAATAGTATCTTATTAAAAAACAATAGATATTCATGATCAGGCATACCTCTTTATTTGATTTAATACAAGGACTACGATTTTACTGTGCGCGTAAATTTGTTTATTTATTATTAAGATTTAAAAATAATTCTTAATTATCTTAACAAGTCATTTCACAGTGAAATTCGATTCACCGACTTTGTTGTTAAGATATGATTATGCCAATATATGCATTTATTGATCAATAAAGTTGCAAATATTTTTGTCAATTTGCATAATTTTGCAATATGTCTTGATTCTCATTAGTTATTTAGTTAATTATTATCAAGTATCGGGACATACTAGTTTACAAAGATTACGAAATAGAGTTAAGAATTATTTCTACTTTAATAGGCTAAAATTTATGAGATTTACGAAGATAGTTATAGGCGATAAGATATTTAAAAAAGAATTATTAGCTGGTTACTTTTTGACGTACAATATTAATTTTGAGAAATTACAGTTAATCACATGATAACTGCTACAGACGTAACCTTCCTATAATTCCGTAAATTGTGTTATTAAGTATGCTCACTACAAGCTGTTCATTTAGAAATACCATTCAATTAGAATCAGGTTTTATTCAGAATTAGCTACTATTTGAAGGAGCTGGAGAAATTTTAATTTATCTCTTTGCCTTTTTTGCACGTAGATGAAATTTAAATCACATATTCAGAGTGATTGTTGTTTGTCCCACTAAATTTATTTTAGAGAATGTATTTGAATTAAACACTGATCAATCATTGAACTCACATCTACTAACAAACAACTCTTTACTAACACTGAAAGGATAAACAAAGAATTGAAGTGGGAGATTCAAATATATTTCACAGTAGGCCCTTGCTTGGGTGGTTATATCTTTAGATGAAATATTGCTCTCGAACTAGGTATTGTAATTATCTTGTATGTCGTGAAGCTGCTCGCAAGCATCCCGCAGGGCGTCAGAAGTTGCTGTCGAAGACTCCCATGGACCGTGAAATATCCTCGTCGCGTAAGCAGCAGTCAAGAAACTCTTCTAGGGTCAGCACTCCATCACGATTCAAATCCATTTTCTGTAACAATACATAATAATAAACAGACATTTCAATTTTAGTTTACCACGGTTCACTGAACTTTTCTGCGTCATTTTATTATATTTTTTCAATAAAAATAATGATTATCGTTTTATTTTACTCTACAATTTTGTTTTTGTACCGTCTCAAGTTTATGCGGACAACACTTACTTGGAACAGTCTCTCCACCTTCTCTCGAACGGCTTCTTCGTCAATCATGGGCTCAACAATCTTGCCCATGAGGTCGTATATAGCATTTACGATCTCCGTCATTTCTTCCTTAGTTATGTGCCCATCGCCATTTATATCGTACAAAGAAAATGTCCACCGGAGCTTCTCTTCTAGTGTTCCTCGTGATAGGATTGACAAGCCGGTGACGAATTCCTGTAATTTACAATGTAACTAAATTGTTTGACGCGGAATTAAGATTTAACATTATATAACATCTACAAGTGCGACTAGCCCCCCGCGGATACAGTAGCTAGCGCTTTTTACGCGGATGCATTCTGGTTTGAAGGATATTTTTTATGACGTTATATTACAGTGATTTTAAAAATTACCTCAAAACTTAAAAGTCCACTTCTGTCTTGGTCCAACGTGTTAAAAACATAATGCGCGTACTGGGCCGTGTTCGCTGTAATTATAAAAACGCAGGATTTTAGTAGCGTTAACGACGTTTTTAGGGGGAAAGTAAGTTTTGTTCGCTGTAACATGTTTCTATAAAAGTGTAATTGCAGCAATGATTTGTTAAATGTTGGAAGTACCTATAATTTTCCAGTCTAAATAATATATACATATTTTAAAAATAAATGTTTCATCCACGTAGTTTCTAAATATAGAGCGCAGTTTTTTTATATTAGTAGGCAGAGCGAATGTAAGTGCCCGTCGTCATCTAAATCGGTGCGAAGCTAATAATTTTGTGAGTTGCTTAGTATTTAAATTCGATTATGATACTGTATTGCGTAATAACTTACGTTAGAGTTTGAAGCATATTTGGTACACGTCTATTAATTATAAAAAAATATATTTAAATGAAATAGCCGCGGTAATTAGCTAGTAAAATATTGCAACGCAGAAATTTATAACAGCAGTGTAGCACAATAAGGATACGCGTTATGTAATACTAAAGTGGGTTGTGAATGGTTTAGTCTCATCAGGATATTGCCACTTATCCAATTTACATAAGAACTTTCCAAGATTAAGTCTTAAAGTATTTGATTGGTGTCATATTCAATTTTCCGTGTAATGCAAATAAATCTGTTATTATGTGAAGTGTAATTTAAATCTCGGTCAAGGATACAAGTATTACTTGTCTTTTATTGCCTTACAGATACACAAATTACCTTTGAATTGTAATAACTTATTTTAAAAACCTAGAGGGAATATGCCCGCGACTTCGTCCGCCTGGAATAGAGAATTTGGGCAGCATTTTAATTATCTAGGATACTTTTGTTGCATATAATACAGACACAAACTGCTGTGGTCTACTGTAAAATGCACATGTAATGTATTAAGGTATTATATTGGAATAATCGGTATACGGGTATGGTAATTTTCATCTCCGATTTCATCCCCATGTAGGTCGAAATTACAAACACGCTAAGATTGTGTTTGTTTATTTCTTATGAACTGCCTAACTACAAAGCTTGATGGTTTTATCTTCGACAACGACGAATTTCCATACAAATTTTCATCCCTCATTTTAGCATTTTTTTCGCGATAAAAGGTAGCCTATGTCCTTTCCCAAGGTCACGTCTATCTCTGTACCAAACTTTCTTAAAATGGATTGAGTGGTTTAAGCGTGAAAGCGTAGCTGAGTTACTCTCATATTTATAATATTAGTAGGGATATTGTCAGTAGACAGACTTGAAGAATTGCAAATAGTGATTAGGTAAAAACACGTCCTTGAGGAAAGCGATTCTTTAGAGAATTATGTAAGACAAGTTTTTTTTATTTAGCTATAGGCTTGCATTTGACTGTTATCTCACCTGATGGAAAGCGGACTGCAGCCTAGGATGGAACACGCTTGCCTAGAAAGTCCATCGTGTTCTAGAATGAGATTCTTAATGGAATTGAGCTGGTCTTGAAAATTTGCACTTTCAGTTAATGTATAGTAAAGGAGAATTTTTAATGGGATACATGTATTATATATTTAATTTCTTTCTGCAGATACCAATTTCAGTGTTTCTGTTTATAACAACCACATATCACCACAACCATGGGATCATAATGATTATGCTCAATTAAAATATCTTATCTGTTAATTATTATACAGGTACTGTTCATATACAGAAGCATTTACTTATGTTGTTAGGATAAAATCAACAATGAAGTCAATATTAATACTTAAGATTACAATGCCAATTCATGATTAGATGGTTGGTTACTTTAATAAGTCATGATGAGGTGTTGGTTATTAGGCCATTCTTAATTAGCTGAGAATGTTGAAATATTTTAAGGACATTGTTAAGGTAATTATTTAATATGGTTATATATAATAAACTTAGGAAATAAACATTAAGTCCAATAGTTATTACTTACACTATACAACTGGTTCTTTTAATACAATTGGTCTACAATTATAATATAAATTTAATTATTAGTGTACAAAAAGTTATATTTCAGTAGCAGAATGTAATAAGCATTATAATACCAACATAATTTTCCTTTAAACAGCATTGAGAACAACCGCCAAGCAGTGTGCATTTCTAATAAATATAAATAAAACACAGAACTGACATACATTTACTTTATTTCAAGTAGGTACATAGTGGTTTTAGATCAATTGGAATAGACACTAAGTCCAATAAATTACAGTTACCACATAGAAAAAAACCTGGAAAATGCCTTAGTGCTTCAGCATTCAAAATACTGGCTGATTCTATAGACATGTTAAAATCAAAACTATCACAATGGAATAAATTGTTGAAGATAGACCTAAAAACGTTTGGTTTCCTTCAAATTTCCGCCACAATTACTTTTCATTTTCCAGATGAACAATACTTATTAAAAAAATAATGTTTTCAATAGATATTGTCAATTAAGAAAATTAACACAATCCATCCATACAGATATACAAATGATGTTATTAAAATTAACTTAATGGTTACGATTTGAGATGGGTACAGGTCCTGCCACAAAACTTGAGCTTCACATAATTCAGTAGAGCTAACATTGTGCACTTGAGAGCAAATAGTAAAAGTGCTTGGAGGACTTTGTAACCGTGGACTGGTTTGTGCATTGAAGCATGACTGACAAACCAATGCTCACCGTAAGAATGAGGAACCCAACATACTAACAGACTTAAAAATTTTCATCAGTACAAATGAAGTTTAAGATTTGTGCCAGGATTTATACAATGTAGCGATCTCCCACTGGCAATGGACAGTCCTTAAGATATGAATTACACTAGAATCACTCCCCCGGTTTGCTGCTGGTACACCTCTATTGTGTCGCCTTCTTCCATCTCTAGTGATGTTGGAGTGTCATTTTCGTTGATGGGCTGCCCATCAAATCTGAACCGTACTACTTGCATTGATAGACCCTGAAATCGAATAATATAAAATGGAGTATAACAGATTTCGCCATTTTTCCCAAGTTTTATATGATATGATCAATAAAGAGGCAATGTTGAATTCCCTATTGTTTGAAATTTGTCAGAGTCCTGGATTATTCTGTAATTTTAAACATATATTTCTTTATTAGTCATACTGAAATATTTGAATATATATATGATGTTTAACCAGACTATACTGGTTTGTACAATCGCATCAATGACAAATCACACATAATATATGATCAAATTGCGGGGACTTTTTATTGACTTGAAGAATTTCAGCGCATTGCACACTACTAAGTATTCCCGTCACATACAAACAAAGAACATGAAATGTTAACTTTGAAATAGAAAAAGGTTACAATAGTATAAATCATTAACTGTCAAATGCCTTTGACTGCTTCGTGATTTATTGGCAGCAGCAAGTTTGTTTCATTTCGTTTGGTTCATCATGAAAATAGACAAATAATTAGGATTAAAATGTGGCAAACTTATTTGATTATTATCAGTGACTTTAAAATATTTTATAAACCAATTTGTACAACTGGCAATGATGCTGTTATTATTTAATATTTTGTATACATCGCAGTCTGTGCACATTTTACCGATAACTTCTATGTTACATGAACAATGAACTGGAATATAGCTTTAGTTTTAATCCGTATAATGGAGCCCTAAGCTTAATCATGAGATACAAAGACTAGCAACACATTATCAATATTGTTTTTCACCAACAATAAATATTATCACAAATCTTTATTTAAATTATGTATCTTTGGAAAATAAGTGATAATACGATAAAAGTGATTCTCAACGAAGATCATAGCAAAAGTCCGGTCAGAAGACTGCCTAACTCTAGTCTACTAGTCTATGTGCATTGGTAAAAATGTGGAGGGACCTAAGTTTGTTTCATTCATCTCATTTCAACAGAGAATGGACTTCTGAAGATTTTTCAGAATTGAAAGTGAATGTAAACAAGAACCATATTCAAGGATACAATTTAAAATTTTTGAGTAACATATTAAACAAAATAACCTCTTTTGGTGACTTTAAATTTAAAAAGTAAGAAAAGTAGTTTTAAATTTTTCAAAAGGCTATGGTTATTCATTAATCGGGTAATAAAGGATTACTGGATCAAATATATACAATGTTAACGACTACAAAATCAATAAATGAGGTGTAATCAAGTCGACTTCGTAGACTACGCCTATGTTGCCACCCGGCGTGGCTTGTTTGGCTATTGTTCACACTGCTCGTAGCTACGCAAAGAAAAAACGTACCAAGTTAACTATGTTCTCAGCAAATATATTAATTAAATGTATACTTACAGCTCTATCACAGTAAGCGTTCATCAATTTCCTGAGCGGTGTGTGTTTTTTGATTTTGAATTGGACAATAGCATTATCCTGTCCTAAGACTTTCAGGTTGATGTGTTCGCTTTCTCCCTGGAATTCAATATTAACAATAATGTGACGCCAGAATTGAAGTTCACGGTAGTATTCACGTTTTAACCAAGGCGGGTACATCCTATATATAACGCCATGATTATAGGCAAAGCTTTGATCACATTCAAAGTTTGACAATATAGAAATTTATGTACCTTTTTCTCATCCGCCATTTTAAGAAAATCTTATTTTTGTCGACTAATGACCAAAAAACTAGGCACTCCTAGAAAATTCAAACACTGGTAATATAAATTAAGCACAAATGACAGAGCCGTGATCCGGCGGCGTGGTAATGGCGTCCGGGCGAGTGGCTTGGAGGAAACAGCGCAGTGCTGCCAATATATGCGCAGTAACTACCACGCAAATGGCGCGCATCTGCGCAGAGAGCAGCTCAATATTAATAATACAAATGGTTACCACACCTAATACCTAAAATGTTTAAAGATAACAAATATATGAAAAATATTTTGAGCCTTAAATATTATAATTTTAATAAATAAAAAAAAACTTGAAATATGTTCTAGAATCTTGTAGAATTTGGGGTTCGTAAGGGTGAACCCGTATAAATATACTATAAGATGATATTTATTTCAAAAAATATTTTTTTTTTCTCAATGTTGGATGATGTTCTATCATATTTGTAAATTCGATACATTTTACTGTTATAAAAGTCTTTGCTGTGTTATCCGCTTGTAGTCATATTTGCCAACCGAAAGAATGCCATTTCCGGCACTAGTGTTGTACAACACTATCCGCTTTAACCGGACATTACTAGGGTTGTACTTAGTACGAAATGCGGGATTAAAAAACCAATTAAACGATCGATATCAACTAATCGATATCAGTTTCATTTATTATATCTATATATATTATAAAATAAAAGGGAAGAAAATGCATATTCATTATTATTTTTAAAACATTTTAATCGCTTATTAAAACAATACAATGTCTATTTGCATGGAAGGCAGTTTTGTGGAAATTTTATAGTCTATAATGCCTATAAATTTTAACGATTAAAAAACAAGCATTCTAGTTTTTTTTTACATAATAATGCTTTATTAAAATAATAAAATGTAAATGTTTTCAGATATCTTTTGTCTCGATATCTCGATATTAAAATAATAAAATGTAGATGTTTTAGATAACATGTTTTCAGTTATCTTTAATGGTTTTAGGTGTATTATTCTTGTATACTATGATTTTTGCAGGATGTTAGAAATTGAAGAATGTATGAGAAATATATTCATAAAAATAAAAATGTTGAGCTTCTAGCTATAGGTTTAGTGCATTATATATATAATGTTTAGTGCATTATATGTATACCTAGCTTTTAATGTCTGCCAACCCGTCCATGGTCAGTGTGGTAACTTATAGCTTAAATCTTTCTCATTCTTCAGAAGAGATACGTGCCCACCAAAGAACGAACGATTTTTTAATGAGATCTAAAATAATACGAATTAAACGATTAAAACGAATTTTACTACGAAGTCATTTCGTATTTTAATAAGAAACATCGAAGATTTGTGTGGTATTTATTTATCGTGTATGTGTTAACGCCAATTTTTATATTTCATGTCCTTTAACCCAATTTGATTATGCATTGAACACGCAGCTCAGCTTTAAGATTTCAAACTATTTGGATTATTCTGATAATATAACTATTACCGGTTGTGTTACGTTACATAAAAATATTGAATGTAATTTAATATAGAAGGCAAACCATACTTTTAAGATGAACTAACTCATTTGTTTTATAATGTGATTTACATTCAGGTTTGTATGTAATCAATTTACAAACGTAGATATTTTAGAATGGATGATGAAAGAATGACGAAGAGGATATACAACGCGAGTGTTGATGGACGTAGGTGTCGAGGGAGGCCAAG
>DVPR01000253.1:0-15312 GCA_018239345.1 Oxynetra stangelandi
CCACCCTGGAGTCCCCGACAGGGTGGGAAGCATGAGCGTTTCCCCGAGGATAAACCAAAAAAAAAAAAAAAAAAGGGGTATTATAATGAAGCTGTTAAAAACAAAACCTGTTTAAAAGTTATAAAGAAGAGCTTTCTTTCTCATTTCCCTTTCATAAATATAACTTTAACCTTACAGTTATCACTACGCGAAGCGTATCGCAGATTACGACTGAGACAGTCGCCTCTATGTATATATATATATATATGTAAATGTATATATATATATATATATATATATACATATATATGTAAGATGATGGGTTTTGGATGAAATGTAAATGGCATGCAATACATATTTGAGATATGATTGGAATCCTTAGATCCGAATGGTGGCTTTTAATTAACTTTCCCTGAGCGATAGGAGCCGGTATTTGACATTTAATGCAGCATAATCACAACCGGGGAACGAAATGTAAGGATCGTTAATATGTAAAATAATTCTGGAAATTACCAACAGCGGCTTACGGTTGAGTTACGTTTGAGGAGACTTTTAGGAAAATGATGATATATGAAGTTTAGTAAATTATGATATATATCGTTTGGTAACGCATTGGTGTAGTGGGTAGGAGTGCTTTGATGACCACAAATAAAAATAATTAAAATGCTTTTTTCATGTTTAAACTCTAAAAATTTCCTAGCTCTTGTAAAACTATTTATCTACAAGTATTAAAGTTACACCAACAAGGCATACACCAACATAATGAAAGAGTCGCAAAGGATTTGCACAACAAATTAAGTGTCACATAATTATAGATGCAAACGACAATAGCAATGTACCAACAGCATTATTTCATTTTATATTAAATTTTTTAATTATTTAATTTTTAATTCATAATAACTTCAGACATATAATTTGTATTAGTAATACCTCCTAACGCTCTCTAAGAATCTGATTCGTGGGAAAGTGCTGCGGTCGTTATGAAAGTAGTAATTTAAATAAATATTGATTATGTTCTTCTTGGAAATTCGAAATATATCTACTCAATACCACCCGATTCCATTCAATGGTTTTATCATAATGACGGAAGAGATAAAGAGACATGCCATTAGTATGAATATAATATATATGGATAAATGTTAACATACATACTTTTTCAATTGCGATTATAGTAACATTGCGAATAAACTTTTCGCTTTAACATAATCACAATGCTCTGTCAAAGTAAGTGCTCCAAGCTGGTTGTTCCATAGATTTATTTGTTATATAATTTTATGTAACCGTAGTTACTATGGAAAATATCTAACATTAAAGATATTTGGAAGCGGCGCTAATAAATGTTCACAGACATTTTACTGATTAGGTAATAATATCAATATCAGTTTGTGTAATGGAAGTTAAGTTTTGACATTGCTTTTTGTATTTTTCCTTGTATACTTCTATGTTGGGTAGTCGAAGGGTTTATGTATACGGTTTGCCGGAGTCAAAGCCACTATTTCACCTAATCCTAATAGGTTTTCTCCGAAAGCTTAAAAACAATACGCTATTTATCGAAATCCATACTAAGCGCTATAAGACACAGAATCACTTAGAAATAAAATGAAGAATCAATCGTAAAACTTTACAACGAAGTATGAAATAATATAGCGCTTTGTTTCAGACAATAAAGCGCGGTAACGATGAGACCGTGTATCTGATGGAGCCGTTTATCAAAATAACCCTACAACTGATGAAACTGACTTTGAAGATAATAGAGTCGACTATTCGCGCTGTGATCGAAACTGCAGTCGAGGTTGCGACGGTAGCGTTCCTAGGGACCACCGGATTGATGCTAAGCTTATATATTATAAGGTAACTAAATATTTTCCGCAGAATTTTACATAATATTCTTTAAGGCGTTTGATGTTTTGCAAACCTGCTTTTAACTAGTTACACATATTTCAGCTGTATTCCCTCTCATTCTGTTTGGAATCCGGTACCGAACAGTGCTATGGTGATAGCATGATGATATAGCCAAGATAGTAAACCGTAATTGTATGCACACAATTTAACGTAAAAAAGGTTTCTATAAAATGTTGTTACCGTAAATAAGATAGTTAACAAATATCTCATTGAATTAAATACAAAAGGATTATGTTGGATCGTCTTAATATTAATCATTACTAATTCAAGCTCATTTTCCACATTCAATGAATCTGTAAAACTCAGTGAGGCTTGAAGCAAATAATTACAAAAAAAATATCCACGTATCTGGCAATTACACTTTTAAAGCAGCAATTAACCATACAATACCGCGTTTACTTAAAAAGGGGTCCCGCGATGCTACTACGAACTCTGGATAAATGGGTCTCCGACCTTTTTAAACCGCAATCAACCACAGAATTTGACTCATATTTGAGGTAAATTACTAATTCTCAAACCCTAATTGACCACTGAATGTATATAATGTCATATGGCGTTTTATTGTGGGAAATGTGTCGTCTCTGCGAAATCCTCTATTCTCTACTAGAGAAATTTTGACAGAATCATATATTTCACCTGTATATATGAATATATTTAACATGCGAGTATTGATGGACGTCGGTGTCGAGGGAGGCCAAGACTCGCCTATCTCGATCAAATAGGTTAGATATTGGCTGATGGGGAAGTCTAGAGCCTCCGAAACCGGCGTGTATGCATGACGAGACAAAGGAATGTAGATGAAACACGTCAGGTTTGTAAGGTCAGAAATATTTGGCACTCCGTGCTTTCTGCCTACCCCGATCGGGCGTGGATCTGGCGTGATGATGTTGTTGTTGTTGTTATATATTTAAATACTTAACGACCTAAAAAAATTTGATTTAATTGATTCCAACTGATTCGCTATTGCAGTGGTCGGGAGACGTAGGTTCGATTACAACTCAATACAAATATTTCTGTAGCAAGGATAAGCAAAGAAGGCAAGCTTATAATTGTAAACAGTTATAAGCTTGCCTTCTTTTAAACTTCGATCTCATAAGATTAATCATTTATTTGATTGCGATCAGGATATATAATATGTACTTACAATAACGTTAATATTTGCTGTTGGAGATAAACGAAAAAACAATCAAGTAAGTCCTTCGTAAAGGAGCCTATTACAAAAGCAAAGAATATTGAAATTCGTCAAAGCTTGTGGCTGCTGCATGCCCGTTTGTCACTCTAATCACATGAAAAAGAAAAGAAAACTTTGAAACGGAAGACAGGCTGTTATTATTTTAATTGCATATGTACCTACACTTAGTGGTCATGTGTGCTCGGTTTGATGTCTGAAAATTCTTATTACACTTATATATAAGAACGCTAACGCGAAATGTTTGCGTGGCTCCCTAAATGGTGGTAATTTCCAATAGGATCCGATAGGTGGCGTTGCTTTTCCGGGTAGGACGACGTCTGCCGGGCCCGCTGGTATAAGCATCTTAAGTTCACATTTAAAAGTGAGATGTACTGCCTGCTAGAACGATTTTTTCTTTTTTTTTTACAGGTATGGAAATTGTCTTCCCGAAGAGCTTTGTTCAGCGCGACTAATTAGCAGTGCACTGATGGTAGCAGGCTGGTCTCTTCTTGCGTATGCAGCCTATCTGATGATAAAGAGGATGGAATGATGTGTATTTTAGTAAAGTATTAAAATGAATTCAAAAAAAACATTTGAAAGTACGAAAAGTTGTTATTTTAGTGTCAAACTTTAATCTCGTATAGGTTACGGAAATTTTCACAGTTGGCGGATTTTGAGTAGATAACTATGAATAGGGCTGCTAAATTGCATAATGCGATGGGAGCTTTGCATACACAATAAAGGTCGGGGCTTAATACTAAAACTCATATTTCGTTCCCTTTGAGTGTCACTCGGTAATTTCCCGACTGGCCGCCTTCGCTTTTGTCAATATGGAAATTTGAAATTATCCTTCACATGCTTTAGAGAAGTTGCTAATAGCATTGGAGTAAAACGTATGGGTAAATGTTAATTTGAATCCAATTATCCAATACTAAGCAGGAACATTGTTAATAAGACCGCTGTCTCTAACAGAGCTAATGAGGAACAAAGCCCAAATACTTATTTAAATATGTGGTTGAACCCGTAGTCTAAGGTTGATTGCGTATTATATTATTGTATTACATAGTTTCCAGTAACATTTTGTGTAATTTTAGTTCTAAAGTGATATCAGGCAGACATATTTATATACGAACTTGCTAATATACAATTTAAAGGTCTTAACGCTTTTGTACTGTCCCTGGCAGGACTTGAATTTTATATATTATTTCAATGGACTTCCACTCATTAAGTTATTTGTATAACATTTTGTACAATATAATAATAAAGTTCTGCCATAGCACATTTTTATAATCCAAATAAAAAAGTAGGCTATATTATGAACCATGTTATTGACGCGGAGCGATTTGGGACCTCCATAACGGAACTGAGAGACGTCGATGTGATGCTTTCGGAATATTCAGCTCAGTAACTGATATAGGCTTAATGGAATTGCGGTTATTGTGTATTCTTCTTTACTTTGGTTATGTTAACAACCATTCATATTTTTATGAACATCCATATAAGAAAATATTATGTATAGATAGGAATTGCTATAGTATTGTGTATGGAGTAAATTAATATCTGCAATATTATTTGAATATGTTTTCTCGGTCAGTATTAATTTCTAATTTTGAATAAACTTTGGCATTTTTCCTTTTGTTCTCTTTCTCTACTGAACAGCTCTCTGAAATAAGGTTGTATGGAAGAAATCGCTCTGGAGATAAGACCGCCTATTTTTCTGACCTTAATAATAGTATCATAGAACACTTCCACACAGGACCATCTGAGCCCAAAGTAGGAACTGAAACAGACAAATTTCATGGTAACCGAGACGGCTAATAAGCTACGAACCTCCACATATATAGTTATTTTTGTTTAATTCTTGTGCACATCAAAGAATTATTTGACGTGGGTGGGGATCGTACTCATGACCCCGGCGAGACAGTCAGGTTCACGTACCACTGCACCAACGGCCAGTCAAGTTTATTTTATACTTTCAGTCTACTTGTGTTTCTCTTATGCATTGTATTGTATGTACCTATTGGCTATTTGGTAATAGGAGTTTAATACTGCAGGCGAATGTTGTTCCTAATTCAATTATAATTTAATTATTTGTAATGATATTTAATTAATTTTATAATTCATTTAATATAACACAGTAAAACATTCAAATCAAATTACCGTCTTTACAAAGAGATATTGATATAATCTTAGCAAACATATGCTTTTGCGCTCCAGATCACCAACTTTCGCAATATCCTCCATAGTAATGTACTGACTTAGAAACTTTGATCCGTCTTGCGCTAACTTTTACTGTCTCGAATTTCCCAAAGTCGTTAATGTTAGATCGAGAAATCGAATGATTCGATGGCAGATTTAATGCACTTTACTAAATAATAATAATATCTTGGAACATCTCAACACACGGCCATCTGATTCCAAAGTAGGTACTTAAGTTCCTGTGTTATGGTAAACTACATATATACTTAGAAATAGATACTTAAATAAATATTATTTTACATTTAAGTGCTCATCACACAAATATTTGTCCTGGGTGGGGATCGAACCCACGACCCCCGGTTCAACGGTTAGGTTCGCTAACCATTGCACCAACAGGCCAGTAAATAAATAATAAATGGCGCATCTAGTAAAATTGCAAGGACTTTGGCCCAATTCGGAGGGCCGTTTGAGTTGTATGACTTATATAGTCGTTTTAGTTCATTATTCGTACTATCCAATTTCATGATTATTTTATAACTCTCAAAAACATCATATCGAAGTTTCACATGTTTACGTTCTGGGAATTTTGAATATGCGGCGAGAGTGAAAGTGTTTCCTTTAAATGAAAGCATCTTTTTTAATTGCTTTTTATTATTCGTGATTGACAATGTCTGATTGACATTTATGGTTTATCTTATCGTCACGATATTGTTATCTTATGAGAGTATTTTTTTTAAATTTAATTTTAAAAAATGCAGTTTAAATAAATTGCATATTCTCATTGAATGTCTCATATGAGAACAATATTCAATCATACTAAAGTTTTGAAATTAATTTTCGAAAGTAAAAAAAATAATTTCATGTTACTTTTTTGGGTAATAAACGGTCATTTTGTATAATAATAATGCGCGTATGCTTTCATTAAAATGTTCAATTTTCTTTGCTTAACTTTGTTTATACATGAGTTTTGTGATAAATACCTTTATTTATTAAAAATCAACTGGGTCTCGTTCGTTAGAGCAGTAGCGCCTGGCAGCATTAACTTTTAGGATCCCGAAGTCGCTTTTACGTCGGTAAGCGTCGTGGCAGAGACGTAACTTTCTTACGCATAATAGAAGAAATATCTTAAATGTTGAAACATTTGCTATGTTAATTATAATAATTATAATTATAATAATTACATAGTTATAATAATTACAAACAGAAGTCGTATAGTATATTAAAACAGCAATCGTCATATTATTTACCATTGGAGTGATTTTGGGTCAACATCAATCTCATTAAAACAAAATTCTAAAAATTGAAACGAGAATAAATATCCGACTGCTTTGGAGTCAAGAATTCTCGTTCTATAAGTAAACAACAAAAACGATGTTATAAAGTTGAAAACTTTTATATTTAAGACGTTAACGAATCGCAAATTAAACAAGTCCTTGAACTAACGGGAATTGCTAGCAAATTGTTTTTATAATAAAAGATATAATAAAAGATAGTTTTTAACCTTTATTACTATGTAATGATAATAATATTATATTTCGTAATGTTTTTATTGATTACAAAGAATTTGATTTCGAAGCATAAAGATTAATAGTATAGGGGATTTACATTTTGAAGTCCGAAAAGTCATAGGTAGTAGGAGGAAATGATACCTATGTCTTGCAAATATCCATAGACTAAATAATATCTGGTGTGCGAGAATAATCTTTAGTACGAATTTTTATATTGATTCCAGTTCTAATCTTGATAGCACTCGCGATAATTACATTTATCATGCATACATATCATAAAATTATTATTTGCTTGGAAGAGTTTGAGTCGAAAAATATAATCTTTGAATACTTTAAAATTACTAACAGACAGACGGAATACCCGACTGTAAGTTGTCAGAATCAGTTACAAACATTCTTTTGATAAATCGGCTCGAGACATGCGACGTAGCTCACTTCAACCTCAGTGGGTGGTTTATATACACAGCCTTTTAAATACAGTTCGCCATACAGTCCTATTGCTTTGAGCAACGCTAGGATTGCATTTAATGCAATAAGATTTGATTGTTTCATCTGGTGTATTTAATGTGTCTCAATATGAATCCTGTTTAGTCATCAAAACCGCGCTATCACTAATCGACTCATTAATGATGTTGGGGTTTGACGAGTGATGGAAAGAAAGAAAGAAAGAAAATAATTTTTATTAAGGCTAACAACAGCAGCACAAACAAAGCACATACGAATCACAAAAATTAAAAAAAAAAAATTTTGCAAACTTGGATTATTTCAGATTTTTCAATGGATCGATCAAATATACTAAGATTCCGGTTTCTTAATATACTATGGTCAAATAGACTATGAGTCCGGCTATGAGTTCATCAGATACATAATATATACTACATAATTATATCAATACTGTTCCGGTTCCGGAATCGTTCACAAAACCCTAATACACCTAATTCCGCTCACATAACCGGATATAAACCTGTTTAATCCGTTAATTTTATACCCATCCAGATACCGGGTCGTTAGTCAAAGGTCTAATTGGCTACTTGTTTGACCGTACAAGGTATATATTTTAAACTAAGTTTGTATATCAATAATAATAAACGTAAATAAATGTATATAATAAACGTATAATTGTAATGACATTTATTCTATTGTGTTTTGAATTCTTTAGGTATTATGACGATTTGTATTAGTAGTAAATGTGTTGTAATAAATTTTTCAACGATTAAATTTATAAAGACACAAAGATTAATCAATAATTCAATAAAGCCATGGACAAATCGATAAATAATAACAAAAGAAATTGAAAAATATAAATAAATGAATAAAAGAATATAGTAAGTAAATTACTATACAAATAATTAATAAGCAAATACTGAACCTCACACAATTTATTACTTGTACTTAGTGATATTCTATGGCTAATCCGATTTCTTAGAGCGTTATAAGAATCACCCGTTTGCTTTCATATTAGCCAAGCACGAGTAAGTTCACAACTGACTTTATAAGGTACATTAGTTTCCGTGTATATTCTTGAGAAAGTGGTGCGTAGTTGCATGTACCCTTTGTTTCTGGCTGCAGTTCAAACGCTCAACATTATCGCGTGGGTTAAAGTTCATGTAACTACGTCATCTAGCCACCTTAATGAAACCGCAGAAAACTTAGTAATTACAATTTCATATTAACGAAGCTTCAACTAACTTCGAATTAATTACGTATGTAGACACCTACGCAAGTCACGTGACATTTCTAATATGTTTACGGCTTGATCCTTATTGCTTCTTATGACAAAAGTTGGATAGGCAAGGAAATTTATTGTGATGGCACTTATTATGCCTACATACCCTTGAAATACAAACAACTGTGTGATGATATGTTCAATGTTATGTAAGTATAATAAAACATCATAAAAACCCCGGTAGGAAATGACATTGAGCATATAAGGGTGCTCTTTGTTATAAATTTTTTAATAAAAGTGAAAAAAACACCTGGAACCATATATAAATAAATGTTTTGAAATATCCACGCGCGGCCTTTACATCGCAAATCGGGCAGAGCTATTGTTATGTGAAGTAGTATTATATGGATGACTAAAAAGCTTATAACAGAAATACTTTTAAATATATAAATGTATTATTCTTCAGATATATCTTTTCTCCCACGAACAGGACAAACAATTTTCTAATCAGAAAAATATTTATTTCGTCAGTTTTATAACCACCGGAGCAACATGTCCGTCAATAAGTCTATAACAGCCATAAATGTGCAATGAATAATATTTATTACAACCACGCGTATTTATTATACGCGAAGGATTACAAATAAATATTTTTAAGTGTCTGGTGCACATAGATATATACTTGGTCATTTTAATACGCTTAATAACTATTTGTACAAGTCTGAGCATTCAGCTCACGCTGCTAACTATTGCAAATTTAAAAAAGTTATGTTCAATTAAAACCAAATTTGCTATCGTTATTCACAAGAAGCATCGTAATTGTTTAACATTTTAAGTTTTACACACACGGTAAGACAATGATACTCGTAGCTTTGTGGCTTAGAATTCAGCCGCGCAATCCAATAAATTAATTAACACCTAAAGCAGTAAAGAGAACAATAAAACTGACATAAAACTAATGATAGTTTTATTTAAAATAGAACATGTGTATATATTCTTTTTATATTAACAAGTGTGCGGTTGGATGTTGGCGATGTAGACTTTTTTATCGAAAGTTCAAGATCTTAATGTATTTATTATTTATGTGTTTATATATATTAAATGTAATTATACTTAAATACATATAATCAAGATTCGATGAGCCTTAATCCTAAATAATAGAACGAAGTCTTGGTTTATGGTTACTGGTATTTATATTAATTTATTAATGAATTGGAGTCGTTAGAAGTCGAATACGTTACGTTTGCACTCATTCATATACGTAGCGTAGAATACTACAAATTGGTAATATTAATTATTATCACGACTGTTAAATGTTTCGTGGATACCTTTTTACAATTTATACATATACATATGTATAATTCAATCAATTGCGTACGTACTATATGTAGTTCATTCCCGAGATCATAGTTACACATAATTCTAAAGTGTCCTACGGGACCTTGTTATGACCTTAAAAGCTCAGAAAAAACTTGATACATGTATATAAAAACTTTTCGATTAGTCTCCATACAAACAATACGTCTGTTAAGATGTTTAGTTTTATATTGTTTTCGAAAGAAATTTATTTGTTTCGTATAGTAAGCACGAGAGAATGATATTTTTGGTAATTTATCATATCTCAGTAATGCAATACATCTTTTTAACGTCTACCAGCTTTATAGTTTTTCTTCAACTCAAAAGAAAAACGGCCAGAATAGTTTTATTCATATAATTTATCACTTTTTAAACAACTTTCAACTAACATTGTTCGGATAACAATATAAATATCAGACAAAAAATATTTATTCTAAGAAGTTTTTTTTTTGTTTTAGAATATTGATGATATATTTATAAATAATTTATCTTCGTTCACAGACAGATATATAATATGCGGTACCGACAAAACATTTATGATATCAATCGAATCAAAGGTGTTTTTTATATTTTTTTAAAGTAGAAGGCTAATACAATTTTTTATGATAAACCAATCAGAATCCTTGTATTGCTGTCGTAATGAAATCTACAAAAATAAAATTTGGACCCCTTTCTGTTCATATTTTTCCAATTTATTTTGACAAATAAGTATTTCAGTATTCGCTTTGAATTAACTATCATAAAGATGTCACAATAGGATTGCTTTATATAATCATTATTATCTTTATTTACTGAATGAATCGCATTATAAAACATTTATTTTACGGTAACAGTTGTTCGACCTGACTGACATAAAGATAATGTCTGTGTGATAATTATATGTAGTTATAAATAAATGGGCCCAAAAAAACTAGTTTTTGTCAAAGTTCCACACTCTGCTTGTGAATATTAAGATTGGAAACTTTTTTATTTGCTAGAAATTGCTGGCAATTTTAATATACTTTTGAAGATTTATGGTAAACTCATGATGTATGATATTTTATTCGTATAATGGACTTTTCCAATTATGAAAGCATTGAAAGTAATGGAAATTATGCATTAGTTCAAGTAAGGACTTTTCCACCATGGAACTATTGAGAGTAATGGAAAATAATTTCCATAAACTAATACAAAGTACTATTTTAAATACTTTTAAATTGTTTTTGTGTTATAAGAACATATTGGTATTATAGTAACCGCATTGGAAAAATCACTTAAAATCTAGGACTACATTTCAGTATCCTACGCCGGGTTTATAATTTTTTTATTATAATTTCGGCGGCGAAAAGGACATTTATACATGTGTGCCTATGATTTAAATATATGATTATATATCTCTGACTATAATAACGTTTTCATAATCCAGATGCCCTTAATGTCTACGCCACAGACGTGGTAATGGCGCCGATGTATTAAGAATGACCGCGCGATAGTCTCAATATTGATTTCGGTATCGTTTACAAATTGACTGCTAATATTTTGCGATTGGTAATATATATTATCCATATAAAATATGATCATAAACTTTTATATTCTGTAGAAGATGTCAAACTACGGAATGAAGAATGACTTGAAGATAATGACGAAATAACATTTAAGAGCACGAACAATGTAGATGAAACTCTGAAGCTGACGAAAATGCAAATTGAATTGTGCTGTATGTATGAAAACAATGTAACTTGTTTGGGTTACATTTGATTGACGTTACCAAATACTTGTTAACATTGTAATTTAATAGAATAGAATAGAAATCAATTACTCCTATATTAATGTACAATGATTAACTTTGGCAGTCGGTGCTCTCTGTTTACCCCACTATGGACCTGGCGTGGCGGTTTTTTATTTTATTTATTTTAACTTATTTAGGACATTGTAAAATAATATTTAAAATACGAAATTAAAATGTTAAGTTTCAGTAAATAAATACTATTATTACCTAACTCTGTTCAATATTCAAGTCTTAATGCATATTAATAAAATTACCGAATATTTCAATATTATTTATTTACGAAGGCGTAAAATTAAATGTACAAATGTATAGTTAAGCCGTAATTAAGTCACATCAGAGCTTTTTTACGCAACACTCAGGGAAAAAATAAATTATATACACACAATTCGAAGTATTCAGATTAATCATAAGTATGAACGCCATGTGTAAACTTAAAATGTGTATACCCGTTACGGCTGTGAAAAGATGAAAAGATCGCTACTCGTATACTAAAGAAATAACAAGCTCAGTGTTTGTACTAAGCAGAAAATACATTGTCACATTTAGTTTCGTATTCGTTCTGACCATTTCCTCGTTATTTGAATAGGAAATTGAGAATGACGTATCACGGGAAACTTTTACGGAATGCTACTTACCCATTACGTTTTAGGTGAGGATGCTATGGGTCTAACGTGTAGAAGACATAAGAGAGATTTTCGAAGCGTTAATGTTTGTTATTTGAATTGAGAGCACTCATAATCACCTGAGACTAGAATACGGAGAAAAAATTTTGCGACATATTTTTTATATATCAACAAGTAATGTTCGAGTTTGGTAATATTATAATTTTGGAAATCCTATATGGAAATACCCAGAAATGCTCGATACTGCTTATACCCGCGATAAAATGGTAAAGATGAGAAGGTTAAAGGGCAAATTTGTGGAGCGAAAGATGATATCAACATTGTTCAACCACAAACACGTGAAGACATATCAAAGTGATTTAATTATTTGGTTTATCACTTTAGTGGCTTTTGTAGACAATTGCAAACCTTGCAAACCTGACGTGCTTTGCAAGGACAGAGATATTTGGCGCTCCGTGCTCTCTGCCTACCCCGCTAGGGACCTGGCGTGACGGTGTAGACAATTTCAGTAAGTCACATAACAATTTATAACTATGTAGGTATGTACATTGTTCTGTTGAGAATTAAACTTGTTATTTCCTAACCGCTTGCTGCTTCGTTTGACGAATATTTTCACGTTATTTGGTGAAATCGCGAGCTAGTAATCGGGCCAATAATTCATTACATAACATCATTGAAATATATTACAGTGACTCTGAAGATTTTATTAAGTTACCATCAGATTCATATAGAAGTTAGAATAGTTACGGAAAGTTATAATACGCGAAGAAAATGTAATCTTGCTGAACAATCCTGCGTGGTTTAACGTAAATGAATGGACTTGTTTAAGTAAAGTACGTGTAATCAAGATCTACTAGGCTTACTAGATGACCTAGACGTTAAGCCCTACTTTTTTAGATTGGTGTGAAAAAGTCTTGTTTTTGCTTAAATCCACTGGACAAATTATTCTAGATAAGAATAGGATATGTAATATTTTTTCTTTACGATTCCATAAAAAATATTTGTGTGTAGAAAATCTTCTTAAGGTATTTTGATTTAAAGCTGTATTTTCATTATTTGCACTTTCAATAAGGTAAACACAAATAAAATGGTTTAAGTATTAAACTGAAGTAAATTGTAAGGTTAAAGTAAATTTATTATGTTTTGTTTATTTATCTATAACTTTAAATTTGAGTTAGAGTTCTAATGTAGATAGTTGCGACGTGGCACGAGAGAAAATACCTACTTCTTAATCTACAAAATAACATAAACATACCAAGGAACTAATACTAAAACGAATTTAGAGAATAAAATCTAATAAAAAAATATGAGTAGAACTAAAAATTTATTTTATAATAAAATTGATAACAGAAATAAAATATTTTAGAATTAACATTCGCATAACGAGACTATGAACACGTTATTAATTTTCGAATAGAAGAATCATTTTGTAAGTGAATTTTCTCAGAAACACAGACATTGTGGAACGTTTGTCAAATGTTTTCACATCAGTTATCTGCGGGTGTCACCGCCCAACACGTGAGTCGGGATAAAATATTTCTGACGCGATAATGTATGCTCAAATGAATGAAAGCTCTTCTTTCACCGTAAAAAAGGCGTTAAGATGACATATACACATAAAGAGAAAAATTCGCGGGAAAAAATCACGGATCTCAGTGAGTTTTTATGAAATAGAATAGAAAAAAAATATCACGGTAATCTTGATCCCAGTTGCTCAAAAGAAAGGAATACGCAACTATAAATGAATTATCACTTGTGGTGGTTTATAAAAAAATGTATTTAGCAGACATGTGTTTCAGTTTACATATATAATTACAAAACATTTTTAATTATTTGTATATTTACTGGTATCGCACTAATAAGAGTATGTTATAGATTATTCAGGTAAAGAGGGCTATCAAGGGATATGCAGCAGACGCAAGCGCTTGCAGCCATGGGCATCTGAAACACGTTTCTAAAAGGGCTGTAGTTTTAGGAACTGTAAGTTGTTGACACGACTGTTATTTAATAATATCATGTAATATTAACTGCGACTGTTAGTGAAATTAGTCCATTATATATATGGAGTAGGTACTAGTTGTTACTACGTGTTGGGATCTCTGCTACCCAAAACACTGGTAGAGGTAAGAGGTATTCCTACTCCTGTGAATTGAGAATGCCGCCTTCAGTATACACATGGACCGACAATCAAATCCGTAAAACATAAATAGAAAGTATAAGTAGAAATACATTTTCATTTATTACTTTCAATTAATATTACGAGTATCTCAAATGGAATATTGGCATTAAAATACATTTTCATTTATTACTTTCAATTAATATTATGAATATTTCAAATGGTATATTAGCATTAGGAGCCTATGTATAATAAATCGGACAAATCGTAGCTATTCAAACTTTTATCATTTAATGACATTGAAAGATTAGCTAGTGGGCCCAGGATAAATATTTCCTGGCCACAAACAGGATGTAGCGCGGCGGACATGGTGAGAGCAAAATAATAAATATATAAACGTTCGTTTTGCGCTTTTAATTTGGGAGTTGACGCTAAAACAATAATTTGAAAATTAAGAAGTCCGATTGTCATTTCAAATGTAATGAAAACATTTTAATTTCGTTCGGTGTATTAATAAAAATACTCAAGATATAGGATACTTGTTACGTCGGGATGATCTCTGATTTGGGTAAACAAAATCTCGTGCCACAATGCTACCCTAGTTTTTCACGAAGTTACTTACATGAGGAATTAATATAAGCCTATCTATTTGTACTTAGCTGGAATAGATCAAAATAATAATTTACTTAGATTAATACATTTCTCTGCCACTATATACATACATATATTATGTAAATGATATATGAATAGATTTCATGATCCGTTAATATTTCAAAGTGAAAATATAAGCCATTATACGTATTATACTTGAATATTACACGTGGCCTTGTATTCGAGGTATTTTTGGTACGGTATTAAACATTCTAATAAATTCAAATTCAAATTCAAATTATATTATTCATTATAAGGTACACGCAGATACACTTAATGAATGTCATAATTATTATTATTTATTCATTTCATTATTATTATAAGCACGTTAGGTTTGCAAGGACAGAGATGTTTGGCACTCCATGCTCTCTGC
>DVPR01000254.1:0-15308 GCA_018239345.1 Oxynetra stangelandi
ATTTAAAAAAATACGCTACAGTATCCCGTACGTTTGCTTTGTTTTTAAAAAGATTTGTTATGTATTAACACCAGCATTTATACAGTGGTTAGGCTACGTGATTACTAGAAGATACCAAGTGAACCTTCTGGACTGGAAAAGACTTCAGATAAGACAGATACTAACTAAAATAATTGCAATTATACTAAAGTGTATTAAAAGCATTATGTTTGCATGTTAACAGCACAAATTGGTGTAATTATGCAGACACATCTTGTTGCAAATTTGATATTTTATATTGTATAATGTACAGATTTATTTGAAATAATAGTTTATTCATTCAATGTTTGAGTTTGGGACGCCTTGCATCGCAGAGTTATGTGCGCCTATCTTAAGTGTCAAATTATTTGGCAGGCACTCAACTTCTTTCCTATTCGAGAGGGTAATAGTTGATAATTTTTCTAGGTTGTCAGACTTAAGACATTTGCCATTGTGTCTACACAGATTTGGCTCGGAACACAAAACATTATTGTTTTTGAGATGGACTTCGCCAATGTTGTATAAAGGAAAGCTGTAGGAAATTATTTTATACAGTGAATAATAACAAATTAGTATTGCTTCTAGCTTTTGTATTTCCCTTGTTGAATACAATGTTTACTCTGAAACTGAAGGCTTAGAGGAAAGTCCGCCACGTGACCAGTTATCCGTCGAAACTTTTCGAAACTTCTATTTAAGGCCTCTAATAGTTCTAATGACTATTATCCAACGATAATCAGGATCAAACCCTTAACGTGCCCTCCGAAATTAAGAAACGCTCAGAATATATTTTAATGGCTTCGTATACACTAGTTCGTATGTCATAAATTCATTTGTAAGATGTTTATATTATGGGTACTCCCTTTACTATAACGACCACATATCGCCAAGGTTGCCTAAACCCCGGGTTAACTGGTGGAGAATCCTATTAGGCATTAAGTCCGCTCTTCGTAACGTAGTGTTAAGTTAACTACATAGAATAAATAAATTATGTGTTGGAAACATCATCCAAATTAGAACACGAGATAAACATAAAAACTGTATTGATTCGATTCTGCGTCTATCAGGATTTATATCACAAGAAATCAATAATGCCAATGCAGTTGCATTTTAGCAGGACATATCCGTAAAGCTTTCGCGGTGAAACCTTGATCAGATGCTAATGCGGTATTTGTAAAATCTCTACAACCTACGGAAGTAACGTTGCTACAATCATTAGATATAAAAGCATGAAGATGGAGCAATTTATGTATCTAGTTAAATGTATATTTATTTGTTTTCACCTGTAGCGAAGAGGAATCCATGCAGAAGAGATAACCACAGTATGCTTTTGACACAGTGCGCCCTTCCCATTATGATCAGCTCACCGCCGCCGCACCACAATATCTGCGAAAAAAGGAATTATTAATCAATGAATCAAACTTTACAAAAATTATAAATGAGCTCAATCAACGAATAAATAGCGAGTGAAAAATATATGACCGAAAAGACTTTCAGACATGATTTTCAAATTTTCATGACATTCAGACAATTTGCACAATGAATTAATTCAAATCCTTTTAAGAACAATATATGGCAAATAATGCTACCGACTGTATATGAAAATGTCTAGACAAAAGGTTTTCACAATTCCTCGGATAAGTCAAGCCCCTGGAATCCTTTTTGGTTAAACAATAAAAGAACATAGTCGACGTATTCTGATAAGGTTTATTGAATTTGGTCCATAGGGTTGTGTGAATTCCAAATGGTGAAATGTTGATGTTCGGTATTATGGGCATGAGTGGAGCCAAAATCGTAACTGTATACTATTGTACTAAAGTAAATAAATGAAGATATACCAGTAAGTTTTAACGACTTGGAAGGCCTATATTTGTAAATCTTATATTATTATTATATACCAGATTCTTTAACAGAGCATGGTTGTGTTTTTACTCAAAGAATGTAAGGAATAGCGTGGATTTTCTTTTGGATTTTTAAGTGAAAACTTTCATATATATATATATTCCAAACGATTTTTGGACATATACCTCTCCAGAAACCGCCAACTGTACATATGTTATTAATCCGCAACACCGGGACAGAATCTAGTGTAACAATTTTCATATTTATTAAGTTCGTGTCATTTAAGTTATATTATTTTAGTTTTTGATTCTAAAATAAATTTCAATTACCGAAAAATCGCTGTTATTTCATAATAATAAAATTGTATTTATATAGGCAGTCCTTAGCAATCCTTTTTTTTACTAATTCTCTTCGATAGAAGCGAAAACTTTGGAACGGTGAAAGATATAGCATAATCAATATAAATCTGGATTTAATAATAATTCATTAAATAAATTAGTAACTACGTGATAAAAATACGTTATTAAATTTTGTTCTAACTGCAATGAAACAATCAAAATATTCCCTATGTCCATACAAAATTATTGTGTGTATATGAAAAGTAATCAAATATTGAATAAACAGAACATTATCGCTACAGAAACAACAATCATTTTGTTTAGGTCTAAGTGTTTTCTTTATTTTATTATTATGTACATATCCAAAGTTCGTCTGGATCTGACTGTTTATATATTTATTTAGCCTTGTTGAATGTGAACCGTACACATGGCATTGGAACTGTTCATCAGACCAACATTTCTTGGGTGACTATTTCATTAGCGTGAAAAATAAAAAAATAACGATTCATCGACTTCGGAATAAACTGCAACATAATCTAAATTATCATTAACTGTTAAAGAAAAGCTGAAAAGTTCACTTAAATGCGCCGTGGTATTTCATTTATTATATATTCATTAGAGAACATTTTAAGCTATTTGATCGATATTTTGAGAATCTATTGTGTTTCATGTTCAGATAATTAAATTAGACTTTATGTCTGCGGTTCGGAATTCAACTCAAACATTAGGCTAGTTAATTTATTCGAAGATAGCAGTTTAATCACTCTTACATAGTTAAAGCTATTTTGGGAAGTCGATTGATCGAACGATCAATCAATATTTATTGCTAAATACATGTGTATGTTATGCTACGTTCATTTTCTATAGAGGTAGATAGATCAAAGATTTTCTTCGATTACGATCTGAAGTTAAGAGAATAAGTTACGTATGGTCTTAAGATAAGAGAAAAAGTGAAACTTTCTGCTTTCATAAAAGTCGTCATACATGCTCCATACTACATTAAGTACTAAGCTACATAAAGTCCAGTGCCGGAAGTGAGGAAAGGGTATTCTTCACAGCATCAGCCACCTACATATCTAACTGAATTTTTATTTCCAACTCAGCTTATTATAAATGTATATAAATTGACAAAAGGAATGATTACAATAAAGGCAATTTGCATCAGAGACACATTGGCCATTGTATAATGTTGAATCGGGCCAAATAATGCGAAATGGAATGCGACAATGGGACCATTCAGTGGAATTCCAATTTGGGAAATTAAAAGTTAATTTGATTTGCGTTTGTCCCAAATAATTAATTTAATGGTTTCGAAATCGTTCCCTTTTTAAAATTGCGGTGAACTGTTAGTGTTGTGAAAGAGGACACAACAGTATATTTATTATTTATTTGTAGTGTTTTTATGGTCATTAAAAGGTAATAAAAATATAGGTTACCTGCTTTTACCTGCCTGGTCTCAGACACCCATTTATATATTAAATTGTAAATGTTTCAGGTAATAAAAAAGTATGAGAATATCATTCCTGGATTCTAGGTGGGGGAAAATATACCGTGGTGCCGTATCTCAGTGTGTCTGCTAGTCTACTCAGAAACGGAGAATGTTGATGCATCTGTAACTTATATCAAATTTATATGCACCTACTTATACGTTGGAAATAGAACAAAGTTTTTTATGGATTGTAGTCGTTTATTAACGTAAATACAAAAATAGCTATTTACTGTCGCTTAAAAATTGTAAATAATGCAACTATACTTACTTTTTGTAATACCATGTCATAGTAGACATATCCTTTATTAATAGACAATTTCACGCACATTACCTTTAGCAACAATTTTTTTAATAAAATATTTTTTTTCCCGAATTAATTATAAATTTAATTAATTTGGCACTTTAAATGAAAGTAATCAGAATTATTTGTGCTTATGTATAATAAAAACGTGATAAAAATGTTAAATTCTGTTTGCCATTTGCATAACGATTATCTTTGTATTAGAAAAATATGAAGTAGTTGGTCGAGATAATGATTTTCATTTTCCGCAAAAGAAATTCACTTGGGAGCTATGCGGTAAGCGAACGTCTATAAAGCCTTGGTGACGTGATCGATAGACTTAATATTTATGAAGGACATTAAAATTTAACTCGTTAGTGCGCAGTGTCTTTAGTTTCCTGCAGAATATTTTTATGCTGTCTAGTTTACGACAGCAATGAATGGGATCAAAACTCTTATGTACAGAAACAGTCGGTAACGAGGGATTTGTTTTGAACGGAATCAAAAGGAATTATTTAGAAAATAGCGAAAAAGTATTCTTTTATGATGAAACTATATCTGACTCGGTACATTTTGAGACTTAGGATTAGTTTAAGAACTTAAATTTAGAATGTCACCGCAACTTTTAGAATTTAAATTATTGTTAATGTAACTGATCAGATCGGCGTTAGTGACAGTTAAAAATTAAAAAGGCTATATTTTCTTTATAAACTATGATTTTCTGGATTATAGGTTTGGATAAAATTTTGGGTTTGTAAGGTTCTTGTAATTATTCTTTTAGATATCCTCCATTTATAGCGTATTTTTTTTTCTACTTTAGATGACTGGGTTTTTGTCTGGCAACAAAATGTATTAATTAATTTTTTGTATATATTCGTTATTCATTATATACATATCTGTTATTTATTTCAATTTTCATAACTGTTTAATATGTTTCTTACCACTCGGTGAATAGCCAATTATATGGAATTGGGGAGACTCAGATAAAAAAATTTAATAAACATGAAGGTATATTCATTTTAATAAATTTTTTATTAAAACCTATTTGGTATATAAATGTATCGAGGTACTCACAAAATAGCGGAAAGGCCACCTTATTGTTAGTTTGAACGTAAGTACGCTCCAGTCTTACTATCGACACCTGAATGAAGAAGTTTTGGAGTAAAAGCGTACCAAACAATCAGAAAACCGGTACTTGAATGGATTAAATAATTATTATAATATCTTGAGACATTTCCACACACGGCCATCTGATTCCAAAGTAGATACTTAAACAGTTCCTGTGTTATGGTAACCAGGTAGCTGACAAACTACATACTTATAAATATATACTTAAATAGATTTGTCTTCATTGTTTTTAACGTGTTTGTCTTGTATTTTTATGATTAGTTACCAATGTTTTAAGATGTATATTAATATTAACGACTTACATTTAATAACAAATAGATATAAGAGAAGTGTAAAAAAATATTGAGAAGATCCTATTTTATATTTTTATGAAACAGTCATTAGATAAAATTGTTTTTTTATCACCTAAACAACCCTAACGTACGAGTATAAGCCATTATAGTTTGCGGTCTAAGGGAGGTGACCTTGTTTCGCGATGTCTATTGATACTGTACTGGCACAGCCTCAATTAGTTTATTTGAGTGGATTCCAGAAAATATTACGCACTTTCTACACAAACGATCTTAGAATAGTAGAATATTTCAATGTTATTACGACTACATGTTTGATGTCATTTGAATGTATTACATATTTGGTGTATACAAAATAACAGTATATTTATAATATCAAATACAATTTTTTTATAAATTCTAGTATTAGAATTACATACACTATATATAAAATAAATAAATAAATAACCGTCACGCCAGGGGTAGGCAGAGAGCACGGAGTGCCAAACATCTCTGTCCTTGCAAACCTCACGTGCTTCGTTCTACACTATATATTATTCTATATTATTATAAATACTATGGAATTCCATCGTCCACGGTCCTTATAAACATGCTTCGTCTCTTTGCAACTCTATAGTACAAATTTGCAAAATCGTAAGTTTCACAAACATCTGTCGCTACGCGAAACATTAGTTGTACGAAATAATATTTGGGCCTCCATTTCTAGCAGTCAACGTTTGATAAACTTTTTATACTATAATATATATATTATACCTACATATAATTTATTTTATATATTCTCTAAAATTAGTTATATTCTAAATATTCGCACTGAAGTGAAATTTTATTGCTATACGAAACAGTATAATAAATTTAAAGTTACATGAGGTGTGGGCTCGAAGAACGTACTTTCGAGTTTCCTAAGTATTGCATTTTAAAACTTGCTACAATGGTGAAGAAAAAGTAACACTTCTTTATAATATTTCGAAGTAGTAAGAAGTCTGACAGACCGCACTCGGCTTGTAATAGACTATAGATAAAGCTCTTATGGTTCGAACAGGTCACCTGTTTTCAATAGTGTAACGGCATATACGTTGGTGATGAAGATGGTGAGGAGACTTTACTTCTAATATGGTTGCATAACATTTCTACATTTGCGCAAGTTACATAAAATGTTATACTAAACCGTCTAAACTCACTATAAACGGATATATAACACGTAAGTATGTTCACAACATCATAAAGACAATGCCTTTTTATCGTGGCTCGGATGACATAACAGTGACTCGTAGATATTGGGAGCGACAGACTGAAATTTGGGAGAACCGTAAACAATCACCAAGGGAAGCGTGCACGCGATTTTATCCCTAATTGTGAAGACGGTATAAGTATATAATAGCATGCACTATATTTATAAGTTGAAGTTTGCTACGACTAATTGGATCGAGTCGCCGAACACATGCCACAAAAACAGACGGCTTTTTGTTCGTTTTTAAAATGCTTTGACCAGCAACTTCGTTTGTATGACAATATGTGTATACTTGCATATGCGAATGGATCAATATTTGCTGGATGCTTCCACTGCTGTACCAATAGATTACAGTTTATATGGTATATTTTTAATGTAAAGAAACCTTCCAGCTAGCGTTAATGCTTCCTGAAGTAGTCGAGTAAAATATGGCATAATTTCACAAATCATACGATTACTTTGGACAGTATAATTAATGGTGTTACCATATTTCCATCAATCCGGGTATAGAACAATAACTTGCAATGTTCACATTCAATTATTCCTCTAATATCTACAACCATAACAATACAAGTAAAGTATAAATAATAAAGTACCAAATATCATATCTCATGTTTGTCACGGTCGCGTAACAAACATCGATATATCTCTAACTTTACTGCATAAATGTTACCTAGCGTAGACACAACCTTCCTGAACAAACAGCCTATACGGCGGATCTGTGCCGGAATTACTGTAGAACTCGCGTATTAGGTAAATAGCTGTACCTACAGCTAAATAACAGAAACATATATGCGTACTATGTCAGGAGCTTGTTTTCAAATGTATTTTTTGCAAGGAGGATCAATAAAGAAGATTTAGAAAGCTTCTGCCATGCAGGTTTAGATTCGCCTAGCTTAGTATTAATTTCGTTAAAGAATTTTATGAGCCCGTGGATGGGTGATGGACAATGACAAAAGCAACATTAAGGCAAGCAACATTAACAAAAGATGCCCAATTAATTAACTTTAAATACTATTCATTGTGGAAAAAAGTTCTAAAGAAAACATCACAAAGATTCTCTAATATAAAAAGCGACATCTTAACAATGCTATCGATGTTAAAAGCGTAGGAGTATTTTGACAGTAATTAGATGTTCAGAAAAGTACCAACACTCAAGAAAGTTTATTTATATTTAAGTTAATTATACTGCAGCGTGTTGCTCGGTGTTATCATCGACGTTAAGAGTTCTGAGGAAACTCGGCGTCAGACAGGTGGTAACTGCTGCCAAATCTATAACCAATTATGCTGACCCCAAATTACTTGGGAAAAGGGCAGGAAAAAATTATATGATTGATTACGCACAAAAATTACTGGCGCGTTGGTTATTTTTAGTTTTTCCTCTGTCAATTCTCGTTCATATAAACTACGCACCATATATCGTATGTTTAATCGCAACAAACGAAATTTTTTTAGTGTACCTTCATTGTAACTCTTATAAATATGTATAGAGATGTATAGCGGGTATGTTTTGTAAAAAAATGATATAATAACAGGCGTCTTAGCAAAGAGATTTCACACCAACAACCTTCGGCAGAAGAAATTCAGAAATAGTAGTGGGAGCATACAGCATGTAACGTGTAAAAGCAAAAGTTACTATGATTACAGAAGTAAAACTAGTTTGAAAGAAAACCACATTTAATTCCATAAGAAATTGTGTTTTACGGATTAGATATTGAAACTATGAATATGCCGACGATTAATAGCCCGTGTATACTCATGCTATTCAATCATGCTGCTCCATCTTGTATTAAATAATTTTTCAAATATAATATTCCAGTCACATAATCACTTTCTGCGATCTCTTAATCCTTCGTATCTCGCTTTTGTTCAATTTACTTCCTTTAGTAAAAAACCTTCTCCATTGTATCCGTTCAGATTCGGAATTGTCTTCGTTTGAATATTCGTCGGACTCAATATCTTTACAAACATATAATCTCTTTAAGTGTATACATGAATAGATTTCCAAATAATAAAATAATATTATAATAATAAATATTGTGGACATCTCCACATGCGGCTGCGTAATTCCAACTTAAGCTGCGCCTGTGTTATTATAACAAAACCGCAAATAAACTACATACATGCATGCATATAAATATATTCTTATATAAATACTATTACTTGAAACCCAGACAGAACAAATACTTTTCCTTATCACACAAATATTTGATCCGGGTGCAAAATGAACCCCCGACGGATTCGGCAGTCAGATCCAATAAACACTGCACCAATGAGCCAGTCTAAGAGTTTTTTGTCTGTCTGTGACTTGGCGATCTGTGCTACAAGAAGAAGCCAAACTGTTGACGTTAATATTTTGGCCTCTAGTACAGCCAGTTTAAGTACATAGCTAGTATAGCTAATTTTCACCCAGGTAGAATGCATACTTGTACTCATCAACCAAACATTTGTACTAGGTGAAAAGAAACCAAGGCAAGGGTGAATAGGCTTTTTCTAGGCATGCGTGGTCCATCTTAGGTCGCATCTCCGCTTACCATCAGGCGAGATTGCGGCCAAACGCAGGCCTAATCTATAATAAAAAAAAAAAAAAAAAAACCAAAAGTCTGATTCAGCCCGTGGGGAATACTGATCACACGACCAACATTTCGATTTAGTAATCGATAATAATGAATTAATCAATTTTTCGGTCGGATCCGAAACTTCACGGACGGAGCCTCTTAATCCATATAAGCTGACCATTAATAAACCGAATTGATAAAAGGTCGAGAAGACTTAAGCCCGAACTGAATTATGGAAAATATTCCAGGAAATAAATTTAATAATAATTTTCACTTCGTGTTCAATTTGAAATACAAAATTAATTACATTTACCTCTATTTCTCTTGATATATTATTTTACAATTAAATAATTACTTATGTGCTCGTTTAAACTGCGACCTTTTGACATCCCATAATCGGGCATGGTTTTTATCCTGCAACTTTGGAAGTCAAGAAGCACATTCCACCATCTTGTTCCGTTGCAGATTGACACAGGTATTATAATATTAATCGTAAAGTAAGTATTGTATAGACATGATTGACATTTTATTTATAATAACTTTGTTGTGACTCACTGAAGCAATCAAACCAAACCGAATTCTTTAAAACAGTGTGTTTGACATCAAAGAGCTTCTTCATATGCCATTCGCAAACCAAAGGACGGAACGTAATGATAAGCAAAGAGCCCATAAAGTATTATTTAAAGATAGAATTTAGCAAATATATATTTCAGTAAAGCATATAGTTATTTTCTGTTTATTTCTATGTTGTTAAAATTCAAATTTGTTTGTAATTTTCAAAAATACTATACAGATGTATTTTATTTATATTTTGAAGATTATATAAGTACTATTCATGGGCAACAACTGGTATTTATGTAAATCAAACATTATCCGCACCCGTAAATCGTTCGCGCGATTTGATTGGAACGAGAACTTGAATAATTCCTGTACATTTCTTACTTAGGGTGGATTAAAAGAAAATCCTCCGAGTCGCTTGGTCCCTTCTCAGGGCTTAAATTATCTCCATATATAATTTTAAAAAATCTTTTCCAATTTTTACAACCATTATTTATTTTTACAAAATCGTTTTAGATCCTTAAGAGATATTTTTCAAGCAACCATCCGATGGGAAGAGTTATATTTTAATTCAAAATAATGATAAAAATAGATGTATATGAATTTAAAAGTACTATATTATCAAGTACCTACACCCTAGAAGGTACTTAAACCCTACGGTGCGCATACGCAGGTGAAATGACCGTATGGCACTTGTGCCTCGGAGTAAAAGGGGAATTAAGTAGCTTCCGTAGACTAAATCCATTATAGGATAAGCGCAGAATTTGTCTTTGAGACCAGAAAATGCACCCAGATGTAACCAATCACATCGAATATATAGCGAAATGTAATCAAAGGCTATGGGCGCAAACAACCTGCTCAGGTTTACGTGCCTTGACTCACAGCGCTTATCTCTCCAAATAAATAAAAAGTCGAGTCTATCTACCCAAATAAGTAAAAACTCGAGTTCATCTCCCCAAATAAAACAAATTTCTTTAACATAATGTTGATCATATTATATGTATTTATTAAAAATATCAATAAAATAAATTAAGCTTTAATATCCGTCTCGAATATATATTTGACAGAATTAATATTTTACGTTATCTATATAATTTTAATATACCAATCTAGCGAAATCATTTGTCAGCGAGTTTAATATTCGACGTCAACTTCCGTTGAAAATTTGTATGGATATTTCCTCGTAATTTGAAATACACTTTATTAAAATACTTGTTTTCTACGAATCTATTTTAGGAATTGCGTCAATCGGTACCTAGAGTAATTGTATGAAAGGAACGGCGATACGACTAAATACATCATTACTCATTTTTGTAAATGATTCAACAAGTTATTATCAGGCGCTACAGTTGTTATTTAAGATGAATTTGTATCTACTAATTACTGCCTTTTACACTTAATTTAAATACAGTACATTTAAGCTTTTTCTATATTTGTTATGTGTTATTTTGTTATTTATAACAATACCGAGTAGTCCACCTATAGATATTTGTAGCCCATTTCAAATAGAACCTAGAAATATGTTCCCTTTGCACTCTAAATTAGAGCGCATCATGTATAGATCCTACGTATCTAGGTCTCTGACGACCTGGGTCTCTGAGTGGGCACTTGCATGACAGTAAAAGCTACCTCGATGTGATTTAAAAGAAATAAATATAATAAAGGACGGATATCCAGCAATGTATAATGGCAGTGATGACCTCCACGAAATAACCGTTATAAAGTTCAATTATTTTTACATTAATTCGCCTTAAATTTAAACACACACATTGCGTGTGTGTAGCCAATTTGCGTGAGTTTCGTATAATGCGTGTCACGTCTTATCTTTGCGTGCATGTGTGTTCCAGTTTTGTTATCATTTCATATATCACGCCACCTTTTGTGGGGAGGGAAACTTTCGGGTCACCTGGGTAATGGTCTGATGGCTAACGAAACTTTATCCTTCTGTTTTTATGTGTAATTTCCGATAACTAAGGTCGCTATCTAAAACGTGAGTTGTGGGGTAATCAATATAAATTATAAAACCGTATCTGTAGTAGATATCAAGCGAACAATGCCCCATTTGTTAATCGTCCATTGTAAAAACTGACAGTGAATGAAACAAATCATATAACATTATTTGATTTTATTGTGTATCATATATGACTTTGTAAAGACATAATAATGACAGACTCCAACTGAACTATATTTAATGAATTATAAAACGAATGTTATAAAAATTACATTATCATTAATTGACTTTATTAAGACAGCGGAACTCAATTAAGTTATTTTACACATTTGCTTTCATATTTTACATTATATGATTCAACATTTAATACATTACGTCCATGTCTATAAAATAATTGAATAAACAAATGTATGAAGTATATCATGAAAGTGTATTGTTATAAATTAATAAAAAACCATATAATAATATCAGAAGTTTATTTTAAAATCTAGTTCATAATTATTTATTTCCTGCTAACATTACTAACGTAGGTGCGAAGTAAATGAGCAGGCTCCTGGCGCCTATTCTTTATTATACACCGAACAGGACTGCACGAATAATAATAATAATAATATATTTGAACAATTCCACACACGGCCATCTGATTCCAAAGTAGGCACTTAAATTGTGCCTGTGTTATGGTAACCAGACGGCTGATAATCTACATATATACATATAAATATATGCTTATATAGATATTTTCGTACACCCAGACACAGAACAAATAGATGTGGTCATCACACAACTATTTGTCCTGGGTGGGGATCGAACCCACGACCCTAACCCACTGCACTTTTGTAGGTGTAGGTGGATTATAATAAGGATGTTAGTTTCATAATTGAAAATAAACCGAACCAATGTCAAAAATATACGAGTATGGCAAAAGTGAATTCAATACCGGAGTACATTAATACGTTTGCCAGTATCTGTTATGTGACCTGATAACTGTAAATGAACGGAATTCATTGGAATGAGCATAACTTTTATACCGGCGTGTTCTACAATGTTACAAAAACTTTATTATTTGTACCCATAAGATAAAACATACAACTTTTCATACTAATACTAGTATCGAAAACAGCTTGTCGTGCTTCTGAATAGCCCGAATATATTTGTAGTTACTATAACTTAGGGCAAGCGTGAAGTTTCCTGTTGGTTCATTCGTTCGTTTATTGAAATGCAAACGTGTTTTTGAATAGTTTGCCCCTAGAATGATCTCAAACAGCTCTGTAGACTAGACGAAAAGTTGATGATTATTTCCTGAAGGTAACAGAGAATAGTGAGACTCATGAAAATTTGCCCCCGGAGATCAGCACCTGACTTTATTTGATAGAACGTTTGCAATCTCAAGGCACATCAGAAGTATATATCTAGTGAGTGTTTGTTTTAGTTAATGATAAATGTATTTTTCGAAGGGTGAGTTCATAAACAGAGCACAAAGCGGGTCGCGCATCACTTGCACGTTTATCCCCGATTATCAGACTTATGTTACATTTATAATACTTCAATTCAACCTAACTAAAACATTGAATACGGAAACAAATATTTCCTAAAACCACATATGACATAAAATAAGATAGTGAAATGAAATTTTAATTTGTATCATAGTATTGCATGTATCTGGAATAGAATATACTTAGTTAAACTCAATAAATTTACAATAACGATCGCGGGCTTTGAGCCTAACCCCTTTAACCCAAAATCATATTCTCACTGTATTACTGAAATATATTTAGCTGGCAATCACTATATCGTATTCATGAAAGGAAATGACATTTTTATTTGTTGCTGAATGTATGTGCAAGATATAGAGTTATAAGAACATTGATTGAATTGTATCGATCCATAGTTTCATTGGGTACAACGATTTGGGGCTTAGTAAATTACAAATATTACTCGCAGATCTCTGTTAAAATCAATACATAAATAGACATCTACCTCTTTTATAAATATCTTGTTAGTTACATACTTATATCCGCAGTTACTCAAAGCAATATATTTTGATGTATAAGTAATGATTACAAGAGAATTTTCACTACATTATTAACTAAGTTTTATGCTCTAAACTATTGTGAGTGACCTGGCAAGTAATACTAGGCAAGATTAGCTCTTAGATCGCTTTCGGTAAGAAACTTCGTTGACAATTTACTCAATAATCATCCTTCAATGCACTTTTACAATACCTACATATTATTTAATTAATTTTATATACTAAACAAAACTTCAAATGTATGTTGTCTTACGCCGCAGAAGAGTAGCGAAAACAATAAATGTATTAATAACATGGTATGAAACGTATTGTATTAGCTCTACTGTAAACAAATCTATATTGTTCATTGTTCACATTGTTGCCACGATCTAATACCATACGGTATATTTGCTATAGTTCGTTAGTACGGAAAGAAATATTTCGATGAAAATGGCGCCTATCGCCGACATTGCACGCGTCAGTGTTACACCAGTGGACGGAGATAATGCGCGCCGAGCGGTTGTCTATGGCTGCTAATGGCGCGTAATATCATGGCTCATTGTTTGTGTATGGTCTTTTTTAATGCGTACATTCGCGTCAGTCTCACGGACTGTTAAATAACTGTGTACGGTGCCATTAATCGTTTAGTAATGAAAATACCGACTGTCTTTTTCACTTGTTTTTTGTCACTCTGCATATCTACCTAATCGTTGTGTAAATATTATTGAATAGATTATTAATAACACGTTGATTAAGATTACCTATACATTTTATCATGTTATAATAATTATGGAATTTATAATGTCACTGTAGAATTTATGTTAACGCTTTAAATACTTGGTTCCGGTTGTGTAATTTTGCATCGTATGCACCGTTATATGTATTGTGGTAACTATTTAGAACTTTACACAAGTCGGCTACTACAGGCTGGGCATCAAATTACTTCTAAATAGCATATTGACGAGTATGTAAATATACAAACGGTGTACAACATGAGTCCGGGTTCGAAATCTGCTTATGTTAAATAATTTCCTATCTGTCCGAAAGCGGATATGAGGTTCTTAGGGCGTAACCGGTGGTCTGATACACGCACATATATATTTCTACACACACACATATACGCATATACATACATAAAATAACTTATGCTGTAACTGTAAGCTAAGACATCTCATGAACTAAGATTACATAAAAAGATCTCATATTACTCAGTTTAAGCATATAATTTCATTTCTTTTCCATCCTTGACCCTTCTGGACTTTAATGATACTTTTTTAATCGCAAGGTCTCTAGGTAAAGTTTATATAGAGTACATTCAACGATATAACAATACATAGAGAACACAAAGTAATTTTATCTACTTTCAACAGTTTCAACCAATCATGAGCGTAACGGCGTATTACTTACGCTCCGATACACAAAGGCATTTCTTTGAAGATGACTCTGTAAGCTATTGGTAGCTTGAAAGTTGTTGTTTCACTTAAATTCGACAAAGTTTATAGAAATAAAGCTATGAATTATTATATTACATAATTCCGTAACACTACTAATAAATTACACAAATTGGAATTAATAATTTTCTCAACAATTTATTTCTTTTTATCTTATCAGAAAACCAAAGAA
>DVPR01000255.1:0-15307 GCA_018239345.1 Oxynetra stangelandi
AAATTAAGCAACGCCCCGGGGAAAAACATGAAACAAGGCAACATTCATCATCTCCCTCAAAGCGGGAACTTGGGCTGCGAATGCGGAAATTCGTATTGCGAGTGCAAAAATTCTTATTACTTGTATGTGAAAATGCTAAAATTGTGATTACGTCCAATATGCTTTCAGAGTTTTTTTTTGTGGTACACCTTTTTAGAAAGGGTTTCGCGTTCGAGCTCTCTTCTAATATTTATATTCTTTGTAAATAATTATTAAATGTTTAGTTCATTTACTAGGATTTCACGACATTCGCGTCGTAGAAATACTGTTATTATACGGAGAGAGATACGATATTAATGTAATGAACGTTGGAATATTTCATATTAATGATATAATTTAAAAACTACTTTCGATTTCGAATGTCTATAAAATATGTGCGTTAAACGTCCGAACCCATTTTGTTTTCATTACGATTATAGATAAGTGGACTATACTTAGAAGGTTTTTGCAAAGGCAACCCCTATAAAAGTTAAAGAAGGGATGATGGATTGTGTGGAAAGTAATCAGGTTTCCGTGCGAAAAAGTCATAGGTGACAATTAATAATGATATATCTGTGTTATTATTATCGAATGTTCATAGCGTTTTTCGAACTTTATATGTTCCAGAAATTAATTTGTTCTTTTCACGTGACTTGGACAAATAAAAATATTTAAAATAAAAACCCATGTAATTTAATTATGTTATTGATAATTTAATTACTAATTTACACTCGTTACATTTCCTGAAAGCGTATCCCTCGTATAACAGAAACGAGCCGCGACTAATTAGCAATACGTCAATAAAGGCAACCGAATTCGCATTTCGCAACCAATTATGGAACAAATGAAAGAGATACGAAGTAACATCGTAACATTGAAGGAGCACGCTAATAGAATCTCCTGGTATTTAAGAGCCACTGAGGCTGAAAACCTTTAGCGATCGGTCGGGCGTCGGGCTACCTCCCGCTGTACCTCACGCCCTGAATACAGATGAGCAAATCTTAACCCTCAATCTGCTACTGAATGCATGCGAAAAGAACGATAAAAACCCCACCTGAACATTGATTTTTTTTAAAGAACATTTCTCCGTTCCTCCGTTTTCTTATTACGTGCACAATTTCGTTGAATAACTCCGGTTCATCGCGAGCGTGGCGCTGTATGGTATGGTCTAGCAAATTAAATTTATAGTGTTTATGTTCTGTTTACTTCGAGTCTGACTTATAGTCGAATATTAACGTTGCTGCCTTAGTCAACAGCATCGTATCGCATTTTGGTATTTTAACTGTAAGTAAGAGTGTATATTATTTTTTGTAAGGACATACACGGTGTAAATCTATGACAAATACGAATGTATATATCGCAGAGATATATTTCAACGATGACATATGTTCAAGTCATGGACAATTTTATAAAAAGAAATATTCATATTCCGAAAATATCACAAAAAAAAAAAACTTTTCTTTTTTCATTTCTATTTCAATTGCAAAAACGAAATTCACGGCGTTATGGGTATTGCTATGTGAAATCAAAAGTACTTGAAACAGAATCAATGACAAACCTACTTTGCAGTGATGCAGAGATGTTTAATAAGACCTCTTAATTGTTAGGTTATTTATTATATCAAATAAATCGAAAGATTTTAACTTACCTTTATTGCAAGTTGATAGCTGCCAGAACAAATGAAATTTCACTGGTAAACAACATTTGAAAATAAATTAACATTTTACAATTCATGTCAAGCATTACAAATTTCAAATTGAACTTATCAAATATAATAAATCTGTAATACCCTAATATAACATCAAAAGTCCATGCTGAAAATTGGGATGATGATATGTTAATTTACATGAAAAAGAATTAAATATTTTTTTAATAATGCACAAAATATCAATTATAATGATTACTCAATCTTGTATAAAATTAATAAAATAAAATAAATAAATAACCGTCACGCCAGGTCCCTAGCGGGGTGGGCAGAGAGCACGGAGTGCCAAACATATAAATATATAAAAAAATGTATAAAATAATATCTTCGATTCTTTACAATTATTAGATTTTTTTAAGATACGTCAACATCTACAAAGTGACTTAACTGAGATCCAACACCGTCCGTACGAGCCACACACGATTTATCGATATTTTAAAAGTACGAGTATATAGCCAAAAATCCTATTAACTCTACTTAAGTTATTTTGCTACGAAATAACATTATTATTATATACATAGTATATCCATGCCGGGATAGACTCGAGCCCAACTGTGGGATATCAAAACTAACAACTTCCGTTAAGGTACCGCTTAAAGTTTAATCTTCTTGGAAGCGTTAACGTGTTCCTTCGACTCCGAATTTGTTCCCTGATCCCCAGATCTTACCCAAATACTTTCCAAATGCCATCGCTCTGTTTTTCAACATAATCGCGAACGCTAAGGCTCTCCAAGTTCATTTTAACATGTGTTCGCGCTATTTGAGTACTCCGTCTTAAAACAATCGCACGTTTCTCGTAAATAGACTTTGGAGGATTTTATATTCATTTTACTTGTACATACATATTATCACATTGTACATCTTTCTATAAGAATATCTAGTCGAAATCTCTATTTGTTTTTTAATATCGTAATCCAGAGGAATTCTCAATGTTATAAATTAGAAACTTGTTTATACATATGTTATTCTTATCCAATATCTATATCAGTCTTTGAACAACGGTTTTGTGTATTGTCTCAATTCCAATAGTGAGATGGACACATAAAGTTATTTGAACCTAAATGTACGATCTCACGTAAAAATTCTTTCATAATTATGTAAAAAAATTATCTACTTGCCTTCTTATATTACTTTCTGTCTTATTTAAAAATACAATTCAAACAGGATTATCCCATCAAAGACCAACTGAGCCTATCTTAACTTGATCAGGCAACTAATAACAGCTAAATTCTACATACATAGTTACATACATAACTGTATAAATAAGTTTACACACGAACATAGAACGAATACCCTTCCGCACTAAATACATGTTAATTCTGCGTGGAAATCGAAGTCAGCCGGCAGAGTTACTGACCACTGGATCAACACACCAGGCAAATGTTAATGGGCTAGAGTGATTAAACGAAAACTGTAATTTTACTTAACGTTTCACTGTAAGTAATCAAAAACGTGAGAAATTTCCTGAAAACCAAGGCAGTAGTAAACATAAATAATATGCTCACCAGTCTGTGTGTTATTACAAGCGTCGTAATAAATAGAAATTAAAATCATTCGCGATAAATTTAATCGGCGTAGAGAGCGATTTACTTATCGGCACCACAACGTAACAACTGCAACACAGTATGTTCCGGCGCTACGGATAAAACAGCGATAAAAACTAAAGGGTGCTTTATCGCCGTAATGTGAACTAAGTTCACAATTATTAAACGTTTCAGTGAGTTCCGGGCATTTTCGTATATCGCTCGCCGTTCGTGCGGGATTTTGTACAGAATGATTAATTATGTAAATACTTGAAATAATTGTAATTTATCCAAATACATTTTACAGAAAATTATTGGAGTGTTTGTGTATATTTATACTCAATTGCTCGAAAGGTGTAGTATCAATGTTTTATAATATTTCTTATGAATTTTTATGTAATCTTCATGTTAAAATACAAGACATCCACTGTAATAATCGCCATAATTCATATATTATATTATTACAAGATATTATTATAGTTTTTTACGCTCAGCGTAATTCGATACCCATAAATAAATAATGATAAATAAGTTATAGCAAAAATAAAAATGATAAAAGTTAATGTCGAAATACTAACTCGAAGTGCAGAAACAAAAGAATCACGTACTGCCAACTGAAGTGCGGAAAAAAACGTTTTTGTAACCACCCATATGCTCATACTACAGAGCACATAAAACATAATAGCTATAAAAATAAGTGTTCTATATTTTTACCGCGAACTACTCGTAAGTTCAGCAATATTAGGTGTTCCATCAATTTTAGGATATTTTCGTAAGGAACCAAAAGTTTCCGAGAAACGTCAGTCTAAATACTTGTAATATTATTTGTGATAATATTAACTTCTACGCGTACTTTTCCGCTGAAGTTGTAAAGTGGTAGATAAATTATTTCTTCTCTGAAAGAAACACGTTTAGATTTCAAATTAAATAACATAATTGATATATAAAACAGGTCACTACCTCAAATCCTACTCTGAATGTAAAATGAAAAAAATAAATTGCAGCTATGCAGCTGATTGCTCGGCTGATTTCCAGTTTCAAGGATACACTAGATGTATTAATAATATCTGCATAAATGTTAAACTTTGAAACTCATTACTCGAGGGTGGCAATATGTTACTACTTACTTGACAATTTCTTATACTTTCACCAACCGCCAAATGTATTACCGAGTTAATTAAGTAACAGCCGTCACGCCTTTTCTAAGGCATTTGGGCAACATATTAAATTAAAAACACTGAGATAATTTCAACGCGACTAACAATATAACTGCTACGAGTGGCTTCAGAGATATTTTACTCTGAAAATCCCATTAATACAAATTCCAACAGTTATGAACTAGCAGAAGTTTAGAGCCGGCACAATCAAAAAGCATTTCCGAAACCATTACGTCAACTCAAACAAAACCGGGCTCACGCCGTGTTTCATATTAGCACTTTGGAAACAAGTCCCGGACGTGTTTATTACATTACATTACGGTTGGCGCAGCTTTAAAAATGAAACAAGTTGGCGTGTCCGTGCGGCTTGTGGTACACGTTGACAGTTATAAAGTATTCCTAATCCGCTTCCATTCTATTATATTATTTTCAAATATACTTGTTATTATGAAAACCCTTCTATATATTTTTCTAACAAATATTTTATGTACCGTACTTAATAATTTGGTTATGAATGTAGTGTGAATTCTTTTAATTATAATGAATTAATAACAAATCCAGATCATTAGAAAACGTTAATGGATTTCACTTTTTTACAACATTTTCACTTTAAAAGACAGAGAGACTGTCGAAAATGTTTTTACTAAGTACATTTTTAAGAGAATTAAACTCACCGTACATTCTCTGATGTAGCTTCAGGGGTAGCGGTGCAATTAGAAAAGTTGTATAGTTTCTATATTTCCGAATTGAACAATGTCCATGTTATACAATCTGCGACAAATATATTTAAACTATCCTTGAGACTCAACTGCGCAATAATGCACAATAGGTATATCAAAATTATTTACGTACTTGTACTTTCTTACATCAGAGCCTACAAACGGATAGACCGACAGGCGCGGATAGGGATATGTGTTTTATATTACGCAGTTACAGTGATTATTAAAACACTGGTTATTAAATTAAGGCATTAAAATAAAAAGTAACCAGCCCAAAACTTGATTTGTATAATTATAATCACATTTGTGTCGAAAACAAGTCGAGACATGTTTATTACATATGGACACATCGTATTCAATTTCAAAACGAAACCCGACGACCAGCCGTCCACGCTGTCGAGCAATTGCGAAGTTTAATGTGCGAAAAATAAGGCGCTCGCAGTGGTCCGATACGGAGTGCTAATTTCCTTTACTGTGCGTACTATTTTCTATTACTAGCCGAGTCTAGCGGTTTCACTCACATAATATACTATTATAGCAGATTAAAAATATATATAAGTTACATATTACCCAAGAGTAATTTGGAAAAAATGGTCATATATTCGTAGTCAACTTTAACTATACCTAAACATTATGATATATTTACTATCATTACTATTTTATATGTACATTTCTATGTTCAAAAGTAACGTTTTGATGACACAACACTCCATCCCCTATTTTATTTCCAATTAGAGGTGCCACTTCTAATAATTCTTTCTTTGTGGATGCTTACAACAGAAAAAGAATTTACTATCTAAATTTCAAGTTTATAACCTCACTAGTTTCGACTCTGCGAATATTTAACAGCTAGTTTGGCCATTTATTATTATGTATAATCATAATTTATAGGGACAATCATCATCGACCCATTTAACGTTCCACTGTTGGACAGGGACTTCCTATCAGAATGTGAAGTATAGGGGCAATACTATATGAATATTTCTCAATTGTTTCATTCGAAAATAACTGTCAAACAATTTTTGTCTTTTCTTTATTCAGCATAACAATATTTTCAAGTTCCAACCATACCGCTAAAACATCGATAGCTGCCACATCCAGCGTCTGTATACGTCCGACAGCTGGGCTCCTCGCTGCGGATGCGAGATACAAACTGATCCAGTTTGTCCCCTCACCTCGCTCGCCTGAGCTCCAATTGAGCTGCACGATATTTTAAACGAAACTGTTCGATATTTTCGTCTGAATGTCTTTCTGGAACTAAGTCATTTGGGACTGATGTTCACGATAAGCGTTAGAATAATGCAACTGTGCAAGTTGCAGGTAAATTGTTTCAGATAGTTTAATATATGTTATCATGATTTGTTAATATCATCATCACCCTATTGGTAACGGGTTTCTTATGAGAATCCAAAGAACTCAAGATACCGTCTACTAATTGACGCTACGCGCCCTAAAAATTATGCTAAGTTCAAAGCGTGTAAATTTAATTCGTTATTATAACGATCAAAATTTAATCAAAAACGGGCATATATTTGTATATGAGATGGGCATATCACAGATTTACTTCAAAGAAATGTTTAACAAATCTTTTAAGTAATAGATGTGCTCTTATTACATCAGAAAATAACGTTTCTACGGACCGTCGCTGGCATTATCTATTATGATATGTAGTAGACGTATTAGCATAGATAACATCCAGCCCATATCTTTGTGGAACAGCTGGGCTCGCTGCGAACGCGAGATACAAACTGATCCATTCCGTCCCGACACACCCCAGTCGGTTACGCCCCAACTCCGATTTGAAATATTTTACATGCTAATACTGTCCCTTTGGGAGAGTATAGATGAGGTGCGTCTGTTGGAGTATTATTTCGAGATGATATACATATGTATGCTTAAGAAACAGAACAATTTGTTTACATTACCACTCGCTGCGTGCTTCAAATACGACTATATTTCACGTAGCTAACACGCTTATCCGTACAATTGTCTATGTGTTTAAATACAAGAGAAACGTTGAAAAGACCTCGCTGTTTAAAATATAAGTAAGTACCTTTTTCATACATATGTACATATGAATGTATGTTTCAACGAAGTTAAATGCGGTATAAAGGTAATATTTTAAAATATTTTTCATGTAAAAATCTACAGTCTACCTTAAGCAATCTTGATGCAGTTCGCTGAAAACGGGAAAAGATATTCCAGTAACCGGGCCGTTTGGTTTCCTGGATACATCCCATTGAGTTTATTATGCTCTGCTCTAACAAAGCGTTCGTATATTTTACATGCTAATATGTTCCGTAGAACACAGTCTAGCTGAGGTGCACACTTTGTTATGTGCAAAAGAGTAAAAAAACATGAAAATCCATTTTGTCTCTAGACGTGGAATACGTATTATACTTTTATGAGGTTTGCTCAAACTCATCTGCAAAATATAATATGGATAATCTATTTAATGCATAGTCAATTGGAATCAATTATTTAGTGGAGCATTAAAACCAATTCATTTGTTTTTTCAAGTTAATAATAAAATAACTAGAACAATCGTAAAGCTGTTAAGTATTTTGGTCCTAAATAAATTAATATGTTTTAAAGTGGGAGATACTATGAAATAAAAATGTGTATTGACGAAAGGATGCAATCGAACATTCTTACCATTTGAGTTTCAAATTCAACTAATGTGCAGCAAATTTTACTTCAAATATTGAATTACAAATATCAAGCGGAAAGTGAGTCGTTCAGAACTGTGTATGTGTTGATATGTGACTTTGTTTGAAGTAGAACTTTAGCGCTGAAAGTTCTAAATCCACTTGAACGTCTGCTGTTGAATCAAATCTACATAAATGTTTTCCGCTTTCGCTTTTACTTTTTCATTGTTGGTCTTTTTGTGGGCTATGTTTTTAATTGAACTAATTTTTTTCTTTAATTATTGTATGTAAAATAATATTTTTATTTCAATAAATAAATATATAGCGTATCAATAAATGTTCTTATTGCTCGGATGACATAGAGATTGCATACCTGTTATTCTTGTTAGCTTCTCAAGGACTATATCCTGACAAGTTCCTGCATTTATAGCGAACTGGATTCTAAACAAAATTCTTCAATGGCCCAACTAGTATTGAGGATCTACAGTTTTAAATTAAAGTAGCAGGATTTAGAGTTTTGATAAATTAAAATAGTTCTCAAATTCGACATTGAGTTATTACTAAATTGTATAAGTATGACAACCTCGGGATTGTGATACACTTTCCAGGGTGTGTTTAAATCAAGTTTGGGTCAACGCCAACGACTTTCAGTATACTTATTTTTTTCAGAAATGAGTAATCACGGTACTGTTTTGCACACTAAGAAACTTTCACGCTGACGGGAGTCTGACCTATTTGGTCGAGATAGGTGAGTCTTGGCCTCCCTCGACACCTACGTCCATCAACGCGTTGTTTTTTACTGCATTATAATAAAATATATTTATCTCACTATCTCTTTTCTTATGCTATATATCAGTGCATAAAGTTAATTTTTTTCATTGATCGCACTGCAAGGCACCTGACGATGTAATATTTTTAATGTACACACGTGACCAATGGTTTTATTTCTGCGTCTCGGAGTAGGCGGTTGATTATATTAGTATCTTGGGATTTGCAGCACTTTCATTATTAGATACACACAAAGGTAGCGTAATAAAAATATATTGTTATCATTCAAAGGAATTGTCGTTTCAGAGTTTTCTCCAAACTTTCCTCTTCGCAGGTTTAAACGGTCAATAGATGGAGTTAGGGTTCACGTCATTCATGTTCATTATGAATCTGAGCTTTTTGTGAACATTGTTCTCTCTAAATCAACATGCACATAAAGCTATCTATCATAAAGTATGTAAAATTCTGGACGAGATCTATCATGAGGTGCAATGGCATTACTTATTTGGAATTTGCCTGTAAATATTAAACTCTATGAAGAGGTGACGCGGCTTTTATAGAATTATATTATTAGAATTCATTAATAATAATAAAAACAAAATGTGATAAATGTATGTACCTCGTATTTTATTAAGCACCTTAACGCACTCGACAAATGGACCTAGTTCTTAGATTTGTGTGGTTAATTAATATTTGTACCTCGGGATATAGCCGTCCCACTGATTCATGTCGGCTCATTTAACACGGATTAGTAACCGGCTTACAGCGGTCGGTAATGCAATAAAAACTTACTCAGCGTACGTATTAACAATAATTATTCAAGTCTCAGTCGGGAATGTTAAACAATCAGCTATAACGTTTGCTTTTTATAACATCCATTTCCTTTCTGTTGATCCAAATATCAATTATCAATAATTTTTATGAACTAGAGCTTTATTACATTGTATAAATACACATAATAAGACAAAAATGCAACCATATTATATCGTTAAAAATCGATCGAGATAATGATGAACGCCGTGTAAAGAAAAATAAAATATTAAGTACCTATATAACTGGATAGTTATAAATGAACCTCTTTGTCTGCTAGCTACTTTTCGTTTTATGATAAATAATAGAGGATGCAAAAATAATAAGTCGACTGAATCTGATAAAAGAGAAAAATCGAACCTATATCAAATTATTTCACTTTAGCCATGAACACAATAAAGCTTAACATGCAAGTGCAAAACAATATGGTTTAGAAGCATTGTTTAAAGCTATGAAAATACTATTGAGTTCATTTGATGCGGACGTGTAAGTTGAGACGCATTGCGTCCTTGTATCTCATTTATATGAAATTAGTTTTCAAGCGCCATCTTGTGGAAGACATGCTTTCATTGAGATCACCAAGTGTTACCATTTTTAACCTGCCATTCTTAAGTTATATTTTTGAAACTACATATATAATATTTATTGTGTTGTTTTTTTATTAAATTCATATTAATTACGCACGTTATTTAAAATTCACACATTAAAATGATATTATTATTAATAGTTAGTCCATTTTATGAACATGATCAAGAAAGGAACGTATTGAAATGACTGAAATAAGTTATATAATTTCGTCCGAGATAAAATTATGGACTATTAAAAAAAAGATTATTTTTCTTTTAAATCATACCAACAATGTACGTTCCCAAGAGTACCTAAATCTTAAAAACGCGCGATACATCACATCGACACCACAAAAGATCATCACTATTCACATGTAATCTAATAACATGCGAATATTGACGAAAGATTTGTAGCGAAGATTTGATAGGAAATTTTTTTATCTATGAATATACGATATTCAGTCTGCGTTAACAGAAAACGAAAAATCAATTTTACGAGATACACAATAAGGTTCATAGTGATTTGACAGATTTATATCAGTGTAGAGGGATCAAGCGTGCTTAGTATTAATAATATTTGTTAACATGCAAATTTACACTCACTACAGCAAATGGGATCGCAAAACTTATTCATGGTCTAGATAATATCACTGGCACAGGACTTACGGGCATAAGTACTATTTATACAAAATATAATATTGCCCTTAATTATAGAAAAAATGTTAAATGCATTAAGATATATTGACAACAATTGCCTCCCTCGCAATTGCTTATATAAAGATGTCAATGATCACTCCTATTGTAATATATGTAGAAAAACTGATTTATGTATTTATACTTTATTTGCAAGTTGAAATTATAAGTAACAAAAAGGCGGACTTAATGCTAAAAACATTCTCTAACAGTCAAGATTCTGAGTCCACCGTTTTTTATTTGATTTTGATTATTAGATTATGTTAAAAGTATTTTATTAGTCGTTATAGTATACCATGAAAATATTCCTAACAATGTAAAATTTTCTTCATGCAAAGCAGTATGGTGGCACACAAAGTCCAACACAAGTAACACATAGGGTATTTAAAGATTCACTAAAGCCGTTTAACGGATAAGTCACGTCTATTAAGAAACCAAAAAGACATGGGTATGGAGGCAAGAGCTTAAATACTAATATCTTGTTAATATATTATGTGTATAAAGCTAAAATAGGGCATACTTATTGTAATAATGTAGTATCAAATTTATAGATTTCGGTATAACACAAGGTTCAGTATTCGTAACACTTTTATGTGATATGTAAGTATATATCCGATATATGTATATAACAATTATTTGGGCTATAAGGGAACCTTAACTGTTACTGTAAATAAGTTAAGATGACAAATGAAATCTCTATATTAACACAAGTCTTACAAAAACTAAAGGAACGAAACATGGGGAAGCAACACTGTATACAATGACCAAATACATCAAAGAATGAAAGAATATGAAAACTGAAAGTGTACCTAACTTTTTGTGAATCTTGTAAAACATCTGGATTCGTTCATCTGGTCTTCTTATTCTAAAACTGAATACCAAAGACCGATGACAAAAGTTATAACAGACAACCTAGATAAAACCAATTACCTTTTACCAGCAGAAGAGCCGGTTAAGTAAATGGAACTGGATATAAAAGCTGTATTTAAATTGAGTTTCAATTCAATCCAGAGCAGCCCTAATTCTAAAATACTACGTAAAGGTCGTAATTAAGATAAAAAAAAAGTAAAGCCATTGGCCCTAATGAGATTTCGGCAGGAGTGTGGAAATTACTTTTCCCGATTGGATTACAATAGCTTATAAGATTATTCAACACCGTAGGTACAATCAAATTAAAACCAGAATCATGGCACCTCTGTAACTTTATTCGTTTTTACAGAAGTAAAACAAATTTTCCACAGTCTCTAAATATGGACAATTAGTTAATGTTAAACATTTCATAAGTTACAATGAAATAAATAGACTTGTGCTGAGATGCACACATAATACAACACAATACATATGAATTATGAACAAGTAGATTTGACTTATGATAATAATAAAGTAAAATAACCCTATATACAAAAATCCATGGTAATTTGAAAGCACGTGGTAAATCGAATAAGATTTTTTTTCTATTTAAACGTATTTTGGTTTTAAATGTTATTGAACATCGCTTAAAAAGTTTATAAGTACGTAATTTCGAATAAAAAATAATAACCACATCTTAACTCAGATAATTGTATGAACAGGACTCATCAAAACGTCGACAAACGTCATTATTGCCTTCAACATCTCTATCACGTCATCATTATAAACCCTTCTATCATTCCACTGTGGAAGCCGGGTCTCATCTCGGGCATGAAAGGTTCGCAAACTTATGTTGTTCAGGTCTGACCGTTTCATAAATGCTCTTGTTAGTAGAAAGGGGACTATCATGGAGATCTGGCACTGTTAGATTTATCTACATAAAGTATACAATCGTTCGGATAATCGTATGATTACTTTGCATATAACGATTAATTTCTATGAGCATCGTATCTCTATGCCTGAGTGTGTGAATGTCTCCTCCTACGAATCGGTCGTAAGTCACCAAGTTAAAAGACATTAACATACTGGCCCGTTCTCAAAATTACAACCCATTCGTTAGTTTAGGACGATCTACATTATGTTCGTAGTTAAACTTTACATTTACGTTCCCCAAGTACTTTTATGGCTTTTAATGTGGCGTTTGAATGTGGCTAATTGATGCGCTGCCAGAATAAAGGTGGTGTCACAGTGGCCAACTTTTGGTATAAAGTGTTATAAGTTTAAAAAAGACCGGATATACGTAAATGTTGAATAATAGTAACTTTTGAATCCTTCCCATGTTCAAAGCGAGACCGAACAAAAACAGATATCGAAGAACAACTTCCCAAAACGAAGCAATACATCGCTCAATAAAGTACTGAAAATTAACCAGAGTAACACAATTTATGATGGAGTTATTTTTGATATGTTTATAAAATTAGCGTAAAGAACTCCAACCATGACTCTTTAGCTGGAAAGTTGAGTTCTGTATTTAACTATAAAATGATAAATGGTGAATCACTGAAAACCAAGTATAACCTTTTTTGTAGCTTTGAAATACTTAAGTGCTACTACTCTCTCGGATACATAAGATAACTATCGCTGTTTGATTCTGTCAGAAAACCTCTTCAATTTCCTTCAATATATATATTTGCAATATCAAAGATAATCATCAGTAGATGTTCTACGATTGCTTAACCTAATATTTAAAACAGTGAGTACATTTTTGTGATATTACTTACTGTATAAACTATAAAAAAACAATGCAGAGATTGAAAAGTAAGGTCATCAAAAGGATCACCGTATACATAAGTGAGGTAATAGAAATGTAATGCTTTATTTAATTGGACTTTTGAATATAAAATGAAGTAAAACCTTTTTATTCCAAGTAATGTGTAGAATCGCCTTTATACGGCATTTAAAACAGTTTTAATTGAAGCATTGTCACAATAACTCAGTAGAGGCGGTATCGGACACGCAAGCACAGCGCCGAACATTGTTGTGTTTGATTGCTTCTAGCGCAGGGTTGATTACCACTGCATTAAGGGTAAAGATAAAAGAAGACGAATAATAGCCACTCCATAAAGAGTTTTATGTTTTTTTAACCATTTAGATGTAATCACTCCTTTTAACTTTCTAATATTTAGTCCGAAATACGATTATAAGCTCATATGTTGCAAAGAGGTTAAATTGAAAAACTTGTAAAATATTTTCACACAGTCAAAGATTAATTAAACAACCGAACTTTAAGAACATTAAAAAACCACCAATATGCACTAAATTGCCTACTGTACTGCGACTAAATAATCCCTTATTTTGCTACAAAACGTTTCAGAGCGAATCACGTCAAAAATAAACAGAATGGCCACGACCGCTGGCAAACACAGCGCCATCAACCGCGCGACGCCGACCGCAGCTAGAAAATGGCGCCAACAAACCAATTAACATAACGTCATCTGTTTGTGTGCGTTCTATGTTTTAGGTTCTCGCACCTACTAACAAGGAACAAGATTTATCCCATTGTGATTGTGATAAGCATTTTGATTCATATACTAGTACAATCATTCCAGTAGGTCCGCAACAACTTGGCTATTTACAGCTGTATTAATTGTAAAAGTTCCGTAACAATTTGTCTCTTCATAGAGAGTTGCAAACATTGAACGCTCTTAAACAAATAAGACAATGCATTGACTGTTCTGGTCCTTAACTATAGAGGGCAATATATGTACTAATATGTTTTTTTAATGAGTGCGGTGACTAGAAAGATCTAGTCACCGCAAACTAAGAAGTTTAGCCACAACATTTTAATTATTCAACATTATTCGATATATATGTCTATCGTAATTAGACACGTTAAAGTTGGTGACAGAGTTAACATAAAAATTAAAAATTGCATCGATAATCCGAGCAACCAGAACCGCTGGCAAACTCAGCGCAATTGGCTCAGCGACGCCAACCACAACTAGGAAATGGCGCCGACAAACCAATTAACATAACGCGGACTAGTTGGGCTACAATGCTTCTTGTACACGACTGTTTTTAATTGAAATAACAGAGGCATAATAAATAGGTAAATAGAAGCACAGGAAAGTTACTTGTTTCAAAAATTAATACTTCGAACACTGATATGCTACTTGCGCGACTATTTCTACTAAAGCCGAGGAAATAATCAAATTTGGCCTCAGGTGTATTTTTCAAATATTAATCAAATTATAACATTAAGTACAGTCCATGGATTGGAAATGACTACTGAAATACAAGCAGCGAGAATGTTTTACTTGACCACCGAAATAAAATTGTTACAATTTATAATTAAACGAACCACTTTTAAATTTTCCACTTTACAGAGAACCAGTGTGCAGTTCAGTAACATTATTATAAAATTGAGGACGTGAGGTACATTCTAAATGCCGTCAAATCTAAACTAATCCTGTGACCGCAACCACTGCCTCGCGCCAGCCCTGACCGCGACTAGAAAATGGCGCGAACAAACGAATTAACATAGCGCGCCATTTTCAACTATAAAAAGTTAATTAAACTCGAATGCGCCGTGTCCTGACGTATCGCCAGTTTATCGCGCTCTAATTAGCTCAGCATATTTGAAAAACACACGACAATTAAGTATTAAAATATTAAAATTAGATTCCAAGTACATAACCTACAATGGAAATACAATTAATTGTAAATGCTCTTTGTCACACATAATGTTTAATAGTTGGCACTTACTCGTGATTACTTTTCTGCTGCTGAGCCTTTCCTGTGGGTTCGATTACTAGTTCAGTGTTCACTCTAACACTAAATAAATACGAGAA
>DVPR01000256.1:0-15306 GCA_018239345.1 Oxynetra stangelandi
AAATAGTACTATTGAGAACAAAAGCTTCTGCTCATCACACAAATATTTGTCCTGGGTGGGGATCGAACACACGACCCCCGGCGCAGCAGTCAGGTTCACTAACCACTGCACCTACGGGCCAGTCAAATGATTATATTAATATTAATGATTATAACAATTCTGTAAAAAACAACAACTAAGCATTGTTGTTGTTAGAGTTTATTTATGACAAATATGACCCACGAAGTAATACTGACACAGGAGCGTATCGCGCATGTCAAACATTTAATTAATCATCATCACTTAGCGAAAAAAGCTGAGGATATTTGCATCACAATGAAAGGCAATGTAGGCACGAATCAATTAATCATAGGAGGTACAAAGCTCGCCCATTAACTTCGGACTTGATAAGGGCATAATGCGAATAGCCGACAATAGGCGTTTCTATAATGCGACAAAACCCTGAACCGAGACGGGGGTCTCTTAAATTTATAGTCCCGTTATCAAACTCGCATACATTGTCACTTCGACGTGTTTCGCTATTCGCTTTTAGTGACTTTTAATTTCCTTTGTTAAATTCTGTTTATCTTTCTTCATATATCCAAAATTGTTGCATGTTGCAGAACGGGGATATATGTAGTATACATGTTTGTCGCTTGAGTTTTGTAAATGTTTAGTCTAATCGGGTTCGTAAATATTTTGTTTTTTAAAGTAATTCCAGAATTACTCTGTCCAATGTGATCCAGATTATTCTAATTTCCTGCTATTTTATACATTTCATTGTAATCTAACATATATAAAATTGTATGCAACATCTTCTTCGAATATCGTTTACCTTACAAGTGCCTAACTGAACATTCTGGAGGAAAAAAATTCGATATGAGAAAGCTGATAATGTTTTTAAATAATTTCTTTATACTTATTAAGATGGGAAACCAGTATGTTTTGACAACGTTAAATAAAACACCAAACAATATTTTTCATATTGCTTACATCACCGTTAATTTATCAGAGCGCTTGCTATCGTGATTTGTAAGAAAGTTCGAAACAGTATCCAGAAAGTTACCGACCACTCTATTTGCGGTTAATATTTATAAGATAAATGAATAATCTCCGCATGATAAATTGATAAAATTTTTTGTAAAACTTAGCATTAAGTTAGATGAATTTTGTAAGTTTATATATGACTTTGTTTTTCTAAAACCTGTAAAACTTTGAACTAAGTTTATAGATTATTCTATGGACCTTTATCTTTATTAATGTCAATATGTATATTAATTCAATCTATAGTTCAGTATAATATATTCCATATCATATTCTCTAACATATGAGCTATATACTATGATAAACTCACAGCAAAAGTTTCGATGTTATTACTGTGAATAATTATCTATTTGTATTCAAAATATTAATATCATTTTATTGTTTATTTCTAACATTCACAATGTCTACCGACACTAGAAAGTAATTGTTATTATTTAAAGATAATAAATAATTAATGAATTTGTAACTGAACTGCATGTAAAATTTACCGAAATTTGCACCGCATCGTTGCCAATGTAAATAGGTATAACTCGTGCTTATCAAGAATGAACATTAAAATGACTGTTGATTTTAAATATGCTTCAATTTCTTCAACAGACACGTACGGTTGCAGTGACTTGTCCATCGTACGCTAATGTGGGTATCATCGTATATGTACATACATATATACTCATATATGATTTGTCCTATGTAAAAAAACTGTTTTTGAAGAATTTAAAGAGACAAAATTAATGATACCGATACAAGCGGATCTTAATATGTATATAGATGGGGTCTTGTGTCCACCTCATTCAAATGATATCGGATCTAAGAGATTAGTAATTGAAAGTCATTACAATATTCTTTCTTCGTTTGCACGGCTTATGGTAGATAATATTAACTTTTCTCAGGTCGACACACCAGACAGCGTGCTCCAAAGTGGCCTTGGGCTAGGCCCCGGCCCAGACACGGCCTTGAGATCCATGGTTGACCCCAGAGACTATGATCGCCTCCGCTTCTTTCAAATGAGTGCCGCCCAACCAAACACCTTCGAAGAGACGATACATAGGGTGAGCTGCTCGTTTTCCTGCTGCTAATTGGTTCACAATTATATTTGCATTGTATACGTATTATAATGAATTAAAGACTTGAAAAATCAAACACCATAAGCAACTTCCGTTGAACATGTAAAAATTGGATTTGTAACTACAACTGTTCCTTATATATATATTTAAAAATAGTAAAAATTTGTATTTTATAAATTGGTTGTATTGTTATTAATTGGTGTATGTCAAAACAACAATATTACTGGTAAATTCAAGGGAATATCACGATGTTTTACATTATTTTCTAAATATAATTAATGTCTATGTAAAACACTTTTCAAAAATATACAATGCAAACATAATTCTCTCAGATTATCAGCAGGAAAACTTTCCGTTATGCTCTGGATGGCAAAGCTTTTAAAGTTAATAAGCATTTATGTCGGTTATTTATGTATACAAATGACTTTAATATTTTAATGCTGTAAGCTTTTCAATGTCTATATCATATATTGACTTTCATATTTCATTCTTTTAATTATTGCTGCACGGGAAATTTATGCAACGCGAAAATACGTTTCTATTTGGATTTTAACGCAATTTTAACTATAAATTTTCATTATAATCTATTTCATCGTCCGTTTGCCATCAGAGCTATAACAGAAAAAAAGAAATTCAAAATTCTAAATTTTTTCGCCATATTTTTGGTACACTTTTGGAATGTCTAAAGAATAGGAGGTGGATCTTTCTTATTTCGCTGATTCAAATTTATTTTGAAAGAAAAAAAGAAATATTTTTTTGGATCACTTAGTTTCATGTACATGTATGTTTCTTAGAAAATCGTTTTAACAGCACGCATATGTATGTATTTTGCACATGTCAGTAGTTACTGCACGATATGCACTACTACTAACATAATAATAATTCAGAGAATGCATGTTCGCATGGCGCTCGATTTATTTTGCACACAGCATTTTATTTTTAAGTTATTCATTCAAATTAAATCTTGAATTAATTTGACAATTTCGTTTTGTCGTATATTGTTTATTTTGAATTTTTCATTATTGTTATGTGAGTGAATGTTCTGGTGATATTTTATTTCCTTTTTGATTTTATTCGTCAATTTACGTATACAATTTACTGTTTCATTGTTACTTTTAAAGGTATTTTATTTTATTTTATTGGACACATAACGATGCAGTTATTTTAATTGATTTGCCTTGTAGAATTTATGTTTTATTAGAGCCAGTGAGTGTAGGACGTTATTACGTGGCAGCGTTTATATTATTATTTCTGAAGATTTTGAAAAAGGTTTATGAATAATGTGGCCGTTTTACATACAGGTGTCTCGAATTCGCTGAGCTAGAGGAGTGTGATTTACATATTAACGTCGGTAATTCTTCGTTAATTAATGAATATATTTACCTTTTACAGTATCCTGTTTACCCAAAAATTTACAACTTATATAATTGCGACGAAGGGTCACACAACATTTTCAATATTACCATCACTAAATATGATATTTTAATTAAAATATTTATGTATTGGGTTACACATTTCGGTTAGACTTGAGTTTTGCAACCTGAGTAACGTCAATCTGAAAATATTTGTTTTCTACCTACCTACAGCCTTTGCTAACAGTTCGCTAAATAGTCCTATTGCTATACGTACCAAGACTTAGAACGAAGTTTTGGATATATTGCTATATTTATATTTTGATTGTTAGAAGTAAAACATGTTTTATTTGTAGTCATTATAATAACTGTCATTTATTTAGTTTGTTTTCATGTGTCGTCAATGTTAGTTTGTTGGCTTCTTTTATTATATTACTTTTAAAAAATTGTTTACTTGTTTTTAAAATTATTCTTAATAATTTTTAAACTATTTTAGACTTATTTTCTAACAATTGTGTTTTGTTACAGTTGAAAGTTCAGGAAGCTATGAAGAAAAAAGACAAATTGGCGAGGGAGCAGGAAGAGGTAAGAAATATCGGTGTATGCAATAATATACATAATATATGTTTATATTTGTATGTATCGCTATTATTAAATATTTTATTTTATTAATATTATAAAAACTACTTTAAATTTAATTTCTTAAGAAATAACATAGGCCAATTATTAAATACTTAATAGTTTTCATGACGTCATAGATTTATGATAGATAGAAGTTGCTCAAACAGCCATACATGGTACAAGACGGTCTTAACAGGTCAAGCACGTCGGCTTTACTACAGGAGTAGATGTATGTATAAACAGTTTTCTGAGAAGAAACCTACATACAAATTATTTGCTGCCACTGTTTTATATTAAACAACTATGAAATCAGCTTTAATATAACGTTTGAAAGTAATTTAAATTAAATGATACATATATAAAAGTATAATAATTACTTTTATGTAAGTATTATTCTTTTAAATTACTTTGTTATTGATGTTTTATTTTATTATTAGACATTATGTATAATATATACTTGTATTAATTTCTTATCGAATTTATATTAAAAGTTTCTAAAATAACAATTGTAACTTAAACAAGAGGGTGTTATAATGTTTATTCATATATGTATAAAAATATTGTTAATGTATGTTATTCATTAAATTAAATTATCATTAAAGAATATGTACATAGTCCAAAATGCTCAAGAATTTCAATAATGTACAACTATCGAATGCCTCGCAAAAGTCCCCCTAATCTTACACAAAGGGGTCTCACCACACTGGCACTTAGACACATATACGGACACACACTCAAAACTAATCTGATGCGACTCACGGAAACGGTAATCTTGCGACCCGCGTTGCGACGCGAGCCTCCGACTAATCGCACCCTAATCTCGAGCTAAGCCTATTAGAGGCAGTTGTATCGCTTCCCTGCAAAACTTTGGAAGCCCTTCGCCGCGCATTTCGTTTGCTCGTAAAACTATGCCACGTAAACATACCAAAAAGCTGTGAAACTCACGTTGGTATATACATAAAGAGACGTATATGTAAGGGTATAAGAATATTTTTCGAATAACAAGCATGCGACGTTGTGATTCTTTCGTTGACGGTCTAATGTCGAACCCCACTTTGGCATTCGAACATTGATATTTTACAGACGCTGTATAAAACGTACTGGAATTACGATATTCATAGTAATGATGAATAATAATTCTTAAGACCAATAAAATTATTGCAAAGTCATTAATGAAAATGATTTGGTTATTGACATATAAAATGTCACTCGTGTCAAAGGATTTTGGAATCTAGACCTAATAATACAATAATTTTATTTGTATAACAATTTATTTAACTTTATAACAAAGGTAATATGGTGTTCGTAACATTGTATCGTAATAGAAATTGTACGTTCAAAAATTATAGTAGTTAAATAATTCTATTGAAATTTTAATATTATTGCCATATAGGAAATAAACTTACAGTATAATAAAATAACAAAAGCGCTAGAAAACGCCTCTGGAAATATTTATTTACGACTCTATTCACTAAGTGTCCTACGGTTGGACAACTATGCAAAAGTTCCTGTATAGACCATTAACCGCTGTTGCCAAGAAGCTATTCAGTTCCGAGTGTTCAAGAACATGAAATCTCATTTGCTCTGAGACTCACAAATGCCTTGCTTGAAGGAGTGCCATATAAAAATAGAAACTCGGACTGTCCATTACCTTTAAAACGACGATTAATCAATAACGATTAGTTTATTATTAAATACTTTAAATAATATATGTAGTTCTACATCCAATAGGTATGTACATGGTTATATGATGCTTGTGGATAAAATATTTTTCTTCACTCAATTCATAATAATGTGTATTATGAGGCTAAAGTAGCCAATATCTAATCGAACATTTCGAAGAGATTGGACTCTCCTTCAAAGAAATACGCGATTATATTTGTCTTTCACTGGTTCGCATATACGGTAACCCTATACCTTCTACTCGCCGCATCGCGCATCGCCTGGAAACAAAACGTGCATAAATTAACTTAATGTTCAATACTTTTCTACTTACGTGGAAGTGGTCGTTTTATTGCACCCTCCGGATATTTATTGTCTTGCTCGCGAATTCTAAAAAGTAACCTTTGTAAAAAAAAAATGCACAAAGTTTTCTTCGGCTGTTTATCACTTAAGGAGATCGTAAATAGGATTGTACCCACGCAATGATTATGGTGGCTGTAAACCTGTCCTTTTCTTACATACAAACATTTCTTCTTTTATTTTTATTCGTAACACGAATACGAGTCCCCGATTAAAATCGAAGACGACCTTACGTTTAATGCCATTATATTGTTTTTGATCAGCATTTTAGCAGTGGTATTTTTAAAGCAAAATTGTATAGAAATTATCATTGTTGTATATGAATTCTATTTTTGAATTACGCCTGTTGTTACAGATTTTAAGAGACATTCGGCATGGTCTCATGAATATGGGCAGAGATGGTGTGCGGGGTCCATTCGGAGGTATGTCTTTTAATTCTTACCGCGTCGTGTTTTTATGTTGCCGTGAAAAATATTTTGGAGGTCGTCTTAACAAAATTGATATTATTTTAAGCAATGGTTGCTTAACCATAACTACAGCAAATTCAATAACGCCATTCAATTGTGATACGTATTTTATGTAGCGTAAACGGTACGGTACTTTTACTACTTCTTGCAGATATTTAACTCCGGTAATAAAATGGTGAATTTTAAAGTATTTGTTCATATTTTATTGATATATTTACATTTGTTCTCCACTTTATAATATACACCGTATTTTATATTTACGTACGTCTATTTACCATTTCGTTGTTAACAGAAAACAATATAGATACTGGCTAACAGCAGTATCGGTTTCGTTAAGACGTTTTCTATACAAAAAAATATAATTTCGCTTTTTGTATAGCGACTCAGTGTTCGGCGGTTGCTTTTATTGTGACATCTCGGTGTTTGTGAATGTAATTGAAACAATGATTAATGATTTTACATGTTGAAATAATTCTAAAGTAATTAAAGAACTCAAAAATCCTGATCATTGTTTGAAACATATTGGCTGGTCATTGTCTAGTTGCTTTTGGTATTTTGACTATAATTTTTATTTCGCTTCAAATTCTTAGTATCATTTTTTATTTATCCGTCTCAGAATAGTCACGTTTCCTCCCTGCTGTTCATAAAAAAAATACAAGAATAAAATGCGATAGGAAAGTGTCTTTTTTTCTGAACCACAAAACTGCGGCTGCTCCACAAAACTCGTTTTAGCATCGAACGGACAACAGAAGGAAACGTGCATGAGCTCCATAAATTGATAGAAAACTCGACGCATTGACATGACTTTTATCAAATTCTATATCGGATGTCGCTTTAGTGATTTGGTGCGCCTGAACAACACGTTTTGATGTCCGCTTTTGTGATAGTGATAATCGTTGTGAAGTTATTCGTCAAAGTCAAAATATCGAAGCCCCTAGAATTGAAAATGTGATTTATATTGGGCCATAAATTTAAAGCATGTTGCTTGCACGATGATTTGACACTTAATTTATTTGTCAACATGCGGAATGCTTATTTTTGATAATGCCAATGATTTATCATTCGATATTATATTATTTATATACGGTTTGCTTTCGATGTGCATCTTTCATCAATCATTTTATGTAATTTCTTTATGCAAATGGGGTTTTGAATATCTTACGAAAAGAGAAGACCCAGTGCGGTAACGACTGTGGAGATTGCTAATAAAGGATAAAATATGAAAGAATAAAATTTTAATTAAACGTAAAGATAAATTCAGTGAACCCATCTCCATTCATCAAGATGTTTAATTTGCGACAGAGTGCTGAATGCATGTTGTATACAATGTATTGCATCAACCACGCACGGCTTTCCGATGCTCGTACACAGCTTGTTCCAGTGTTGTCAGTGAAACCACCACTATGTGGGAGGTCGTTAACGGTAACTTTTTTTGCATTTTGTTAGCACGTACTTTTTTATTTGCACAATTCAAAGCTAAACTTGAAAAGGCTAATAGAAGACTCGTTTACAGACGATACGTATATGTACGACGATGAGGCGAGAGGTCTGTCTGGAAGAGGCCACTGGTACGATGAACCCCCGTACGAGAGCGACCCTGAGGATTTTCTCATGGGCGGAGGAGCACCGGCAGCGTCATTTCAGAATGGTCGAGTTTGCTTCACGCTGAACCTTCGAAACGAACCGAGGGGTGAAGGCGTAATATCTCTGCGAAGCGCTGGTGATATAAGCTTATCGAGAGCCCCGCGAAGAGGATTAATAATTCCACAGAGCGGTCCCTACCCAACCACTGTGATCCCCTTACGAACGCCGAGAGATCGGGAGAGCGGGGATTACGCGACATCTGACATCCAATCTATAGGTTCGAGGTTGTCTGGCATTTCACTGGAATCCAGTCGCTCGGAACGGGATTCAAGAAGAGGTTACAGGCAAATGTCAGGCTATCGGATAGGAATAGATCCCTTATCGCCCGCTTCGTCGGATTACGAAGATCAAGAGAGCGAAACGGATTCGCAACATATAGCCACTGTGCATAAGGTAAAATTATTGCAATCTAATGACATCTTTAAACAGAAGGGTCAATATATTTTGCTGTGAATAATTGTTGCTTTTGGTTTTTTCATCCCAATTAACCTTTTACATCCTTCGTTTCAGTCAGCCGAGGAATGCGAAGGGGTATCAAATTTAGCTGGTAAAGTGCGTGGTTTAAGACAGGACGTTCAAAGGAAGATTTCAAGATTAAGACAAGAAAGAGGCCCCGAGGGCTCGGATAGACGGACAAGTGGCGACCAAGCGTTCCCATGTTCTAATAGTTCTTTTGAAAGTCTTCCCAGCGGATCAGGCAGTAGTGAGTGGATTTATTGATTTGTCTGTGTTATTATATTATAAACGTTTGTAAATAATAATGTCTTTCCTTTCTTTGCACCATAACGCCCAACATACCACTTACAGATAGGAACATAGTCGTACTTGTACATATAATAATTTTACTTCAACAACCCATCCCTACTAATATCTATTTGAGGATTTACTTTGAAATAACACCAGTCCAAGAACCAAACAAAGATATGCAGGTATACTTCATTTCTGTGGCAGGAATAGACGTAGCGTATAATCTAGACCTCTAAGTTTACAAATATTTATGTACAGGCACACAAGCATTGGTTCGCGCCGGTAGTAATCACTCCTCTCTCTCGGCAGAAGAAAACATAGAATTAAGTCCGGCCGGGCGGAGTTTACTCGTACCGCAAATGCTGTGCCGGGCTCGGGCACTCGTCGATTACATCCCCAACATTTACGAGAAAGATGCCTTGAGATACAAGGTAAGATATCTTAATACAACACGGAACTATAATTTGGAAAGCTAGTAATTTCTAATACCGCGGCTATTTGTCAACAGAAGGGGGACATCATAGAAGTGATAAATATGAATGCTTCCGGAATCTGGAGAGGCGTTTTGAACAATAAAGTTGGTAACTTCAAATTCGCAAACGTTGAAGTACTTTCTGAAAGAGACACCACGAGATCGAGGACGTCCAAATGGTGCAAAAGTCGGGAACGTCTGTGGGAAACTCGACCACGTACAGTTGAAGAATTACTGAGGAGGATAGACTTGCCTGAATACGCTGTCGCGTTTGCGAGGAACGGATATGAAGATATCGAATTATTCAAGGAAATCGAGCCTTCCGATTTAGACTACTTGGGCATCATGACACCTGAGCATCGTACGCGTATCCTTGCCGCCGTACAACTGCTGCACCAGCTCGAATGTAAGTCACTGTTATATATGTATGTAAGTTATTTTATGTTCATTTTCATTGTATCGACGATTTGTCTTTGAAGAGAAACATTACATTGGCAACAGGTGGCGAAGGTGACGGCGAGGCTGAAGGAGGTGGTTCCAGTTCAGAGGGTGGAGATTCCCCGTTTGGTAGACGGCAGTTCCCTCGCGATTCTGGATGCTATGAAGGAGGCGTCGGAGTAGGTGGAGTACGAGTACGTACTTCGCCATTGGTTCACAGAACAGATGAACCATCACATAGGCCTCCCGAGCCAGCACCACAAACAAAGCGTTCTGTGCGTCGTCGACAGCCTGATGATGCTGAATGCGACAGAATTGAGCGTTACCCTGGAACAGTTGGAGAGCGAACAGTCCCTCGAAGCGTGGGGCTTCCAGGTGGCGCCAGGGATGATACTTGCGAATCGGATCATAAATTGAACGTAGTAAAGTTCGTTGCTGGCGGAGAACCATGCGCATCAGAGAAAAGTAGCGATTCTGGTGTGAGCAGTTCGTCTTTAAGTTCAGCGCACCCACACCGTCCCTGAGCGAGGCCTGCCGCGCCTGCGTTAGCCTAGGCGTTAGCGCGGGCGCGAGCGCACGCCGCGCTGACTCCCGCACCCTCCCCTGACACTGGCCGCCTTGGGCCACAAGAATGAATTCTAATGAGCAAATGATTACAGCACCATCGCGTAAACACAAATATAGTTACTACAATCATCGACCGTACAAATCAATTGTTCCATTAATCTTTTTTATATGAAACAATCCAGTTCTGGTGTTTTTGCTTTGTCTGGTTTTATTAGTTTCCGTAGTTCAAAGTTTAGCATTACGAAATGTTGTAAAGCTTAAACAAAACAAAAGTTATTTAAAATTTAGGTATAAGACTGAGCAGCTTTTAAGTATTTCTATCATACTACTGAAAATCAAGCGTGTAATGGGGGCCTAATAAGACGCTTTGGTGCGGGTGTGATTTTATCCAAATCGGATTATTATAGCGTGAATTTGATTTACGTTTTATTTTATTTTTTTCATTTAAATATTTTTGATAAGATCGTTAGAGCAAGTCTTTTTCCAAATATAATTGAAACGTGTGAAATACGCCTTTGAAATCTATCACTAGATATTTCTATTAACTTAAGACTATTATTAATGAAAAGGCCATATAGGAACGTGTATCGGTGGTCAATGTTATAAAATATAAAATACTTTTCAACATCAATAACATTAAAAATATTTCGATGTATTTATCAAACCAAGTAGTTAAAAAAATTGAATGTTATTTAGACTAAATAAAATATACCGACAGTCTATTATTGTGAATTATTATTGAATTGAATTTGCTGTGACTCTTAAATTTACTTTAATAAATTATTTTGCTTGTTACAGTTTCAAATTGAAGTATATTTGAAATGGCTTTGTAGTAACATTCCGTTATAAATTTTAAGGCATATCATGGTTAGCGCCAATTAATATAGTTTTAGTTGCTTTTACAAGCAATCTATTCACTGTTCAAATTGCAAATTGTAAATTATGTTAATTCAATTTGTTCTCATTGATTCACGTTGTGTAGATTGGTTATAAATTTATTATTTACATTTATTATACCGTACATTTAACTAAATCATAAATTATGCACTTTTAAATTCAAAATTAATGATTCAATTAAAAAATCTATATCTATCTACCTTCGTTTAAGTGATAATTTATGATATTTTTATTTGCCGTGCTTACAGTTTTGAACAGGGAATATAATGAAATGCATTTTAGCAGCGTATTTAATTTATAGCGGAGGCAATAAGCCAGTTAGTTTACTGGAGCGTTTTAAGCGCAACTTTCGATAGCAATAATTGTAAATAATTACATAGATAGGTTAATTATTATGCGTTGAGACTTTTGTAATTTTTTAAGAGAGCTTTATACGGTACTCCCGCATGTATATATGGATAGTGTAGGCAGCATTTGGTGTGAAATTTTAAATTTCACCTCTTTCTTTCTGTCATGTTAAAATTTGACAGTCGTTCAATTTGACCCGTCACTCGCAAAATATCAAATGAACTTAAAAAAAACTATTAAATATTTTATTAAAATACTTATCTAAACGGAATGACATTGTTGAAAAAAATATAAAAAAGAATTACATAATGCTAAACATTGTTAAATATGACCGTATCTTTAGTTTCTTCACACTTGTGACTGATCGGAATACGGGATTAATTTATATTTGTGATTGATATCGTATGATGATGTGACATTTAATTGTATAAATGCATTTATAACAAAGTAATTGCTATTCCAGATAAATCATGCCAAATATATGTACATATATTATGTACGGCAAACCCACTCTACTAATAAATACTTTGAACGAAATGACTATGTTAATGAAAAATAGATACATTTTAGATTTTCCGTAAAATTGAAGACTGTTCTTTGTAGGTACATCCAAGTAAACGTTTTGATAAAAATGTAATATTATTTTAAAAGTACTTTTCGGTCAATGCAATTTTTTTTTCACGAAAATGTTAATTCATTTTATTTGTCACCGCCCAACAAACCTTAATACAAACTGCCAATAAATTATATACATATAACAGTAAGCATAAATCAATATAAGGTAAATAAATATACATATAAAAATAGTAGGGATATGTGTACACTATTGAAGTGCTGTGTGACTTAATAGGTTTTGCAAATATGACACTATGACAGTTCATTTATTTTCATTCTGGAACGTATTTTAATCCGAGCAATATCACCAAATTAACACGTTCGATATATTAAAAAAATAATAATAATTTTACGATTCTTTTCAAATTATTCAAATCCCGATAATATTTTATTTCAAACTAAATAGCATAACAATTATAGAAAATTATTAATAACCGACCATACAAAAAGAAAACAAAAACCCTTTAAGAATTTTTCATATAGTTTTTTTTTACTTTACATCTTTCATGAAGTGTAGGTACGCATTTCTAAAAAGAAGTAACATTTTAATTATGTTCAGTCGCAAGTAAGTGTGTTAACATCATATATAAACACTTGCTTCCCGCGGTGTTCACTTTTGTAAATTTTGTAAAAATCAACCTCAGTAACAATTCACTTTTTGACTACGATCGAGAACTAGTCCGAATATAAATGTATATAGATAAATGTTTGTTACTTGTATATTGTAGATAGAATATATTTCTTTCGATGATTTTTGTATAATTAATTCTTTATTGAAAATTAATGTTAAAACGGTTGATTAATTTATGTGGAAAATTAATTGTTTCAACGCTCAGGTAGTTGTTTAAACTTTTCGATTTGATTAAAAGTTATTTGTAAGTATCCGATTACTATACTTAATTAGTACACTATATTTTATTTTTCTTTCTCTTGTGTTACTTTCCGCAGTGGACGTACTGTTTTGTAGCCATATTTATATTTTTTTAAAACGGACATTATATTATGTAAGTTTACAACTCTACAGACATGAATTCTAAATAAATAAATCCAAAAATGGCGTGGGAGTAGTTTTATTTCTTGTCCCGATATGTTTGAAATATTCAAACCGACTTTGTATTCATTAGTGTCTTATGAAAATAATCAACAGTCTACGTTTCCTGAACAGAACAGGAAATCTGCTAGTACACGAATGCATGAAATGAGAAATAACTTACAGAAATTCACTAGGAACATAACACTATACAGCTTGCTGCTAGTATGACTTAATAAAATACTGAGTGGATTTAATAACACAGTTCCTTAGGAGAAGTACAATAACATTGTTGTCTACATCAATATATTGAAAAAGAATACTTAATCATTTACAATACTTACTCTCTCACGTAACTTAACATTTCTCTCACGACTCATAGGCATATGACATTGGATGGATATGCCGGCGCATAGACGCAAAAGTTATTACTATTGACTTAAAGCGGTGCGGTGCCGACCGACAACTTGTTCTGTTGACGGGAAAACCGCTCAGCATGAAGCCTTCGAATATACTGTTGCCCTACTGCTCTATCATAGTTCATGATCGTAAAACCTAAAACGTTAATAGTCATATGGCATTCTCCTAAGAGGACAAAATATGCTGTTAATTGACTAAAATTAAATTCAACACCTGAGCAAATTCAGACCACTGACCGATCTTACTGAAAGCAATAGTGAAGCACATGTGTTTATGCGTATCTGAATCCAATATCTTAACACAGGTCTTAGCGGAATAAGCGTATATCCGTCAAAGTCGAAATTATCTTAGTAATCCGCACAATATCTGGCTAATCTAGTTAAATACATTTAATTACTACTTTGATACATCAGTCATGTATTAATTGGTCTTAAGATGTAATTCCTGATTTTCTCAGATTTCAATTATTTACTATTTGAAAAACTACGAGTTAAATTTTATCGGGCAACAGTATTTGCAAAGCGTAGTAAAATATACTCGTAAAGTATATTAATTAAACTTTATGAAATTGCGGAAACGATTTGGCAATAGGAGACCAGGTGGTCTTCAATCAGCTGTTACCTAAGGGCAAAAGCAGGAGAACACTGAATCAAGAAAGTCCGGGATCCGGCAGAATACTTACGATTTGGAGGTCCAGCGGTCGGACCTTGAGACATTAAGGGATGAATGGATACGAAAATAAAAAATACCTATACACGACTGTACTTGTCATGAATAATTATTTAAAAGAAATGTTTTTTTCTCGTTATTAAATAACTATGCATAACTTGAACTAACTAAAATATATCTCCCATTATAATTTACACTAAAATCGTAATAAACAAACAAAACATAAAAGTAATCTTGACGAAGTAACTACCTACAGTCATTCGTAATGAACGTAAACTTATTAAATAAGATAATTTATTAAAATGGCTTTTAAAATAGCAAAGTTAATATTAAACGCAGTTCAGATACATTTCAAGACAACTTTATGTGTATTTGTCGAGTAGTTAAAATAATAGCTTGTGTACGTTGAAAAGTAATTAAGTTAGTCGCCGTATGAGTTGTTAAATATATGTAAGTACTTATTAAAAAGTTAATTTCAGTTAGCGAAGTACAAACGATTATTGTATGATGAGTCGTATCAAAAATAAAATTACAAGTCGATAATTCGTTTCGATTAACCGTTTCCTGCGATATCTTTTATATTTGTAATATTTTCATTATTTAAATGTATTCCATCGGATGGAATGCCTTAAGTTCAAATAATATCTACTTGGACAATTATAACCCAATGTCGAGAAATAGCGAAACAGACAGACACGCTCATAAAAACTTACTGCTAGCGGTGATCTAAACCGACTACATCGCATCGGTGCTTCAAAAACATCGTTTCAAGGTACGTAACGCCATTACATAACTCTATTGAAAAAATATCAAAAAATATCAGTCACCATAAATTAGTGAGACATCGCCAAGATCTTCCGACATGATGTACTTTTGGTTTGTTATGTGCTACCAGCCCTACCAGTCATTA
>DVPR01000257.1:0-15302 GCA_018239345.1 Oxynetra stangelandi
GCCCCATGCAACAAGCCACGCCCCATGCTACAAGATATGCTTCATATGCATCATGTTTGACATAAAAAATTACAATTACGGACATCCATATTAACACATCAATTGCTAGGGGTACAACCGTCACGCCAGTAGGGTCAGCTGTGGTAAATAGCGCGTGGCCCGCGCCGGTCGGACGGACACGGACGATGTACAGATATCAATGGGCTAATTTAGTTATCAATTATTATTCTCAACTTCCTTTTATTGATGTATCAGTTTAGATAGTGTACTGACAAAGGAAACTCCCATTTTGTTTCAGTTATCAGAACCGTAATTAAAGGTGATGTTATAAAATATAACATTGCACATATGTAAGTGGATGAATTTACAGTTTTGATGGTAGTTAAAAGAAAATTCTATGATATTAGTGTTTAAATAGAATTTCAGTTAAATTAAGTTCAAGACTGGCTCATGTTTTATCTCATTTTAGAATTACATACCTTTAAAAATATCGTATATAAGGTACACTTTAATAGCGATGTAGAGAGGATAAGGCAACTAAACGGGAAAGATAAGAAATATAAAAAGGTTAGGGAAAACGTGATAAAACCTACACGCTTAATATTCTTCTCCAAAGTTATTCTCCATAATGTTCTCCACAGGTTATTTCGTCTCGCACTTAGTTGACGTGATTAGCCCTACTCATTTTAAGTGGAAACTCGAGACCAAAATTTAATGATAAAATACGTTGCTGGTCATGACTACAATACCCTGTTCTGTACACTTTACATCACAGCCAGTTATGGTCAGTTAAACAACGTTTTACTTTCAGTTTCTCGAACGATCTGTGTTATAGCGTGTGCTATCTGAGCATGTAATTCGATTATGTATGTAAGGAGAGGACTGAAAAGTAAACATTACAGACATATTTACATAACGCTGTTGATTTAAGATTGTCCATTACTTAAAAGTATTTTTGTGTACAGACACACGTGTGTGTTTGACTGAACCGTTGGTGCAGTGGTGAGTGACCGTAACTGTTGAGCTGGGGTTAGTAGGTTCAAGATAAATATTTGTCTGATGAGCATAAGTACTTATTTAGTGGATGGGTATCAAAAATCTCATAAGTATAGAATATATGTATGTATGTAGTTTATCGGGCATCTGATTATCATAAGACAAGCACTGTGTGGTGTGTCCTGTATGGAAATGTCCCAGGATATTTATTTATTTAGATATTTATTTATAATTTCTTGCTACTACTCACTACTACCCAACGGATAAACTAAATCACCCAAAAAATTGTCCTGTCTGGCAATTGAACCCACTTTCAAAGACGCAAATATCAGGGTCATTAACCACTGTACCAAAAGGCCAGTGAATAGGTTCAATGACCTAAAATCAATACGTCTCTTATATGATACGCAATTTTCAGAACACGACACAATGTAACCGTAGTGTTGTTACTCAATCAGCACGGGTCAAGTTTCGCAATTATGAAATGTAACCTTTTCCACGCTCATGGGACGCCAGTTGCTGTAAAAGTGATAGTAGGCAGATGCTGCAAGCGCAGTTGGGCTTTACAAAGACTTCCGCCTTAAGTTCTCTGCAGTGAAGTTGAACTTATATATGACTTAATATCAATTGACATTTATTGGGATTTGACGTTGGTAAGTGTTCTGTTGACGTAATTTCGTCAAATTCAGCTGCGAAGCACCCGTGTTTAGTCTGTTATGTTATTCCCAAATTTGTAATATCAATCTTAGCAGCAAATGTAGCGACAATTGTACAATAATTAGCTCTTGTTAAATTTTATAAAGTGAGATGGATGATTACTATTTCTTGGGGGTGTTATTTGTAAGGTAAACAAGTTTAAAATTTAACAAATTTAACACATGATTTATAACTATTTCATTTTTTTTTATTTTAAATTTGTGTGCCTAAATAAGCAGCCTGTATGCGAAAGATAAATTTTAGTTAATCAATTAGCTTACTTAATGAATATTTAAGATTTTCATAATCCTAATATTTCATCATTTAAGTCTTCCTTCTTCCTTCTAATAATTTTCATATTTTAAGTCTTCCAACTATCCACAATAAGCACACGTCCGAACGGAAGGCGTATTGTGTAAGCTCAGAAGATTACATCAGCTCTGCCCTATCTAAGAGCAGAAGAGACGATCAAACGGCACAATTCCCACGCGCCACCGCAATATCACTGCTCACTTATAATTATAGAGGAATTACAGAAATGAGAACTTTTATAGTCCACTACAAAACAACGTGCGCTGGCTTAATTGAATATATCTATTTGTTAATACATCACTAGACCAGAGCGAGTATATGAACTAATTCCTCGCAATTAAAATTGAGGCCTGAATTTTGAATTGAACTTTAAAATTTAAAACCTTGTATAACCTTAGCCTTAGATTTATAGTAAAACCGCAATTTTGTCATTGCTGTTAAACAGCAAATAGCTGTTGAGGCACACGGAGTAAGCGATAAACTTTTCTTTATTATTTTCTATAGTATACAGCTGAACCATTCTCATAAACGCATAAACTGGGTTGACTGGTACAGACTATATCTACATAGGCATTAAGCTCGGTCTTTGCAAAACCTAATTGCGGGTAGAGAACAATATATGAAGAATAAACAACAGCAATAATATATAACAATCAAGAATAAATAACCAAATAAACGGTATGTTAGAAGTATCTCTATAACACATCACCATAAAGACCGTTCGAAACCCCGTCAACGTCGCCTATTAACAGATTACGTTTCACTACTTCTAAACCTAATGGAGCTGATGGAAAGTAGCAGAAAGAAAGCTTAACAAACGCCGACAAGACGTTGACTGATGGTACGATTTGAACCAGTTCGATTTATCTCGATTGTTGTTTGTTTCTTGGCAACGGAGCCCAAGTTGGCCCGAGCATTATAAAGCTACGACCACACCGTCCGAACGGAACACGCTTTGGTATTATTGAATTTGGTATACTCTTACGTATGTAACACGCATTTAATTTATACCTGTTATACTTTTCGTAGAGTGTCAATAGCATTAACGCCATACTATTAGTGTTATTATGATAAATCACGATTCGGTAGATTTTGACATCGACTTTGTGATGTTTATAGAAATAGAAGAAAATTTTGTATGAAAAATATTTTCTCAAATTTTGATCAGTAATCAACTTCAATTGAACTGTTAACGCATTCGTTTTATTAAAACAGCTGTCATACAAATGGTTTCTGGTAAAAAAATACCACGATTGGTGTGTGTAATGAAAATAGTGTGAAATGATATAAAATACATATTATAAATAATTTATAAATAGTCTGTAAATACCCTTATAGAAATCGTTTTATTGATACAATAAAACACATCAATCATATGAAGAAAACAGAGAAACGCATTCAGGATCTGAAAGCGAAGCTGCATAGCTCCAAATGCATCGCTGCAGCTCACTACATCAAAAGCATGTCGCTTTCTAAAGTTCTGCATTCAGTGGCCTTTCGCTTGCATTTTAGACATTATCATTTATTCATGCGTAGACAATTCATACAGATTATAATAAATGAATCAATAAATAATGTCACCCAAAATGATGTCCTTATAGATGCACAAACCCAATATTAAAGATATATAATATTAAGGTTGAGCTCTTGAGCAGAATTCAATTAATAGGCCTGATTATATTTTTTTATTTATCCATATAAAACTTAAAATAGAGTGTAGAATGTTGGAAGTAATTTTCTCCCAGTCAACCCTCGTGGATGCTAAAACATGTGATCGATGCAATTAACATAACCAAAATCGTCGAAAGAATAACATTACTTAAATTATACAATAATTTAGTACCTAATGTGCCCACTAGGGACGCTTTAATTTTAAATGCTTTAATATCGTCAGCCATCTTGTTACCCTATGTCACTTTATAGTAAAATAAGAAACATGAGCAGTAAATTCCTTTTCAATACTATATCGAAGGCTTCTTTCCTAAATAGATTATCAGTTCTACGAATAGATTATTAAATAAATTTTAGACATACAAAAATACGATGTTAATACCCAAACTCATCATTCAGAAGACGAACAACACGCGAGGTTACTCAAACCTTTATCTTTAGCGCGTCCAAACATTGACCATCAACCACGACACCGAATCGGTGGAATGATCGTCATTAAGAACGCGAATAACCAAAAGTCCAACGGGGTCAATAAGAACATAAAATCGATTGACAATGGAACAACTGTCCCACGGATCTGGCCTGCAAACATCCATTCGGCGCGGGTCACTGATGGTGTCGATTCGCTTTTGTTTTTAACGCTTGCTTCAATTGTTATTGACCTGGATGATTTTGCATAGTCAATGTATATATTTACAATACTCATCACGATTACTCCGAAACGACTTCGACAGTATCTCAGACTGTAGTCTTAACTCTTACCATTCTTATAATTCCGAAAAAGTCGCCTGTATAATTGTCATGAACAAACACTCCACACTACACATTCCACTCCTATTTCCTCCTTCCTTCATCCAATCCGAAAATCTCCTTACACTAGATCAATTTAATCAATCTGCCAATTAATTAATCCATGAACATCACTCCTATCCTGCCTATCTCTTATTTACATAAATTGTTACTTAGTAACATGATAACAGGTAGCTTAACTGGCGCGTGAAAGTAACGCAAATACTTACGACATTCGACCAGGAAGAATTTGTACGAGATTAATATGCTTAGCAATAGTGACGCGGTAAGATTGAGGTTGGTTTAATAAAATTTCTTTTGTTTTTAACTGTTAGAGGTTTGGTCTTCTCTTATTGAATGGCCCTTTGGTGCAGTGGTTAGAGAACCTGAGTGCGGAACGAGGGCTCGTGGGTTGAATTCCCATGCAAACCCATAATTGTGTGATTAGCACCACACTTTCTTGTGTCTGGTTATAAAAAACATAGTGTCTGTAAAAGTACATGTTGTATGTATATTTAGTTTAACATTCGTCTGGCTATCATGATACGAGCTGTCTAAGTGCCTAATTTGGGATCAGATGGTCGTAGATGGAAATGTTCTATGTTCCTTTTTTATATTTAGAGAACATTTTAGATATCTCTGAGGAGCGTGGATTTTCTCAAGATGTATTCCTTCACTGTTCGAGTTAGAAATACTTAATTTGAAAACCTAGCTACTAGATTAAAACTTTAGTACTACAAAAATACGAATATTTATACAACGCTGCTTTAAAAGTACTTTTCGAATTTCTCACATATGAAGTTTATTTGAGCTTATTGCATAAGCTGCATAATTAAATCTAATAGTACACATGACTTAGTGATAATAAACCATTTAAATCAAACAAATTTCAACCTTAATGTCATATAAATAGAGGGTTTTTTACACAATGTCATTGTCAAGCGAAACTCAATTTTATTATACAAATAATATCCATTCCACGCTTTGAATTTTATCACGTAGATAACTTCGAAAACAAGTTACCAAATGGCCGTGAACAATATAGTATAAAAGCCTGTTATTAAGTTGGCTACTTGACCTACTTTTACATTTATTTAAACATTAACGGGGAAATTATATATTTTTTTTTAAATAATAATAATAAAGGAAAATAACTTATGATCAGGAGAAATGTTTGAGCTGTATAAAGTGTAACGGTCTGAGAGCCGGTGACCAGGTTAGTAAATATTAATTCCTAAAATACTATATCGTCCGGTTTGCAAGGACAGAGATGTTTGGCACTCCGTGCTCTCTGCCTACCCCGCTAGGGACCTGGCATGACGGTTATTTATTTACTATATCTGTCATACCTAATACCTACTGGTAACATGCGTGACTCCGATGCTTACAAGTCCAATGCGATTGGCGCATGAGTTCCTCAGATGTGACAGGTGTGAAAGTTAAACCAATTTCAAAAGTATATAATTAAAATTGCCGATTGGGAATTTCAAAATATGTATTGTTGTTAATAATATAATGAACACCAGCAAAGTGTTTCGCGCTCATAAGGTCGTGGCAGACAGTTTTGAAAGTGCCAAAAATTTTTTAAAATAGTTCATTGAATCGGTGATTTTTAATACGTACTCGAGACTATGAGTGAGCAACGGCTGTTCCAATTTTATTAAGAAAAAAATACCAACACACTACGTGTATTACTTCGGCGTTTTAATGCTAAAACGCAGCCTGCATCATAACGATTGTGAGGAACTCAGGTTGAAAGCAAGTCATAGATAGTTCCTGATCCATAAATACTCGTAGTTCGTAATTAATACCTAGTTCCCAATTAAATAACTAACATTGACTATTAAGTATATAATGGCAGAGTTCATGTTTGTTGAAAACCATTGAACGTTATTAATAACGCCAGAAACACTAAAAGTCTAGTGCTAGATAAAACGCAGTGGACTTCATTGCTCCAACGTAATACATATGGAATGTGCGTAGAAATATTTAAATTAAGTGCCTGATCAAATACAGGGAATACCAGAAAATAAATTTGGTAAAAAAAATTAATAAAAAAAAACTTATGTCATCTGCGTATTATAAATGCTGAATATTTAAAATTGTAAATAGTACAATATTAATTTGATTTAAGTTCGATGTATAAATTATTTTTAAATTATACATTTTAAACATAACAAAAACACATTGATAATATTTGCATACTTTTGCGATAAGGTGAATAAGAGACTTTATTGTTCGCGAGGCATCAGAACTATATGATAAATTGTAATGAAACTGACAAATAGCCTCAGGCTGGTGTAGTTTGGTTCAGAGTACTGGAAACGCTCCATAACAATAAATAAATACATGTGTGTGTATGTATATATGTAGATAATAATATTAAGTTCTTAATAGGCAAATAACATTAAACTAAGAAGTGCATAGTAGTGTTTGTCTGCCTTGAGTTCAAATCCCGGTACGAGATATGAACTCAAGGCAGAAATGTAAGCCACAAAATAATAATAAATCACATCATATTTATTACATTTCTACCCAACAAAATCACACAAAACTTACTGAGCCCAGTAAAGAAGGCGATCGATAACAATTCTTAGTTTAAATCGGTACATTAAATCAACTCAACTCAAACGAACCTCGAAGGGCGTGTTAAATTAACAAACCAGTTAACAGCACAAACGGATTTTACTTGGATTAGGTATAACAATTAACATGTTAAATATTTACATCTTTATAATTCATTCATATTTATATTGCATCTGGTATTCTTTTGATCGTGAACATAAACGACTCCTATCCATCGTTATTTTTATACCTCTGACCTTCTAAGAACAGGTAAATAATACTTCCTAATGTTTATTAATATTAGACTTTACAACGTAAAATTTAAACTTTAAAATTTAATTTCAACACGTCGACAATATAATCGTGTTATTGAGAAATTATAGATTAATAATATGTAATATTGGTTCATATTGAAGTCATTAAGAGCGATTTGGGTGAAGTTAAAACGTTAGTTAAAAATTCAAAATAATAAATTTCATTGCTCATGTCTATTTTATTATGTACATAGTTGAGAAGTATTAAAATCAAGAATTAAAAAATTAAAACAATAAATCTTCGTTAAATTGATAGCTGGTAGAACCTGTATACGGTACGCCCGGGAAAGTATCACAGCTAAACCTATTTCTGCAGTGAAGCATTTGCTGTTATAGCAGTCTCTGTTTTGATTCGAAGAGTGTGGTTGCCGGTCCTCGGGTACACTAGAGGCGACCATGTCGGTCCTCAAGAGTGACAACACTTCTGTCAACGGCCAAATATAAGACAAATAGTCCTGTTCAAGGTCGGTTGCAGATGTCTATGGGCGGAAGCGGCCACTCGTGACTGCTACATGCCCGTTTAATTAAAAAAATATGAAAGGTAACTTTTATTAAAACTAAACTTATATAACTAATTATCAGTTACTTAATTTACACCTACATTAAATTGGCTCTAATTAAGTCAAAATTAACATACTACAATGAACCTGTCGGAGCCGTCAAATCTATCTCTTTTATACCTTGGCCAATTTTACGGGTGCAAGCGAGAACACTGCAGAGGCAAATGGTGCCCTAAACAGCCTTTAATGATGAATGACGAATGACGAAATCGCTTTCTCCGCTGTGAAAGTAATCGGCCGTGAAGCGCCATAGTTAATTTTTTTCCAATGCCAGGTGGAGCAGGTAAAATAGCTCGTTCTGCCAAATATAACGAAACAAAAGCTGACACCGATAAATTTAAATGTAATATAAACATTTATTTATTGTATATGTCATGACTTAAAAAATGCCATGAATTAGTCAACGACGTTTCAAATGTGTAAGTGAAAGTTTTAATTTTATACTAAAAGAATATGTGTAATTAAACATTTTTTTAAAACCATTCATGTAAACTATTTTACAATTAATTTCCCACATGACTGGAATCCTAAAACTTTTGTAGTTTCAATCAAATATATTATGTACATATATTAAAATCACTGATTTACAACCTCATACTTTAATATAAGTGGGACAAATTAATCTCAGTTTTTTTTGAGAGTATAGAACATCTACAGTAATTATCATTGTCAGCTTCACGTGTCACAAGGAAAAAAGTTTCTTCCATACAACATTTGTATTAATACTACTCGTTAACACAATCACCATCAATGTTGTTATAATTATGTGCTCATTCTTAGTATCTGTTATTTATGTACCCTTAAATTATATTTAGGCGCCACTTCGAAAAACACTACGGTAAGTACCCAGACACGAGATTTTTCAACTGTTACCTATAATATGGGTAAACTATGCGTCTGTGACCTATCTATAGGACAGAAATGTCCATTCTGTGTCCTCGTTACTCCAATGACCTGCACCCCATTTGCGATAGTCTTAATAAAGATATATATATTTCATTTTTAGTCAGTGACTGGCATGTTTTATAAAAAAATCACGTACACAACAATACAGATAAAGTATCATGTTTGAAATGTCAACCGCCTCGCTGGTGCTTCGGTGAACGGATTTACCTGGAACAAACAAATAAGGCGTAAGTCAAATAGTAATCATTGTAAATTAACTCTTATTGTGTTGTAGTTAAGTGCATTTTCTAATGAGCCGTTAATTTAAGTATGTTTATGCATTGCGTGCCAACGGTTTTAATATAAATATTATTTTTTTTGTTTTAAAGCGTCATTGTTACACCTTTAATAAATTATTTAATTGTTTTTGTTTTTTATTATCTGTATATTTGTAACTATAGAAGATCCTATTTCTCCGTAAAGCAATTAAAATTTACCATAAATAAGAAGACTAAACAATAAATGAATATTATTACACATTGTAACAGTGATATTTGAGATAACAATTTTGAGTAAGCAAAGAGTAATCAATGATTCATAAGACAGGTGATCTTTTAACCTCTTTGATAACTATAAGACGGCCGGAAAGGTGTTTAATAGGAGTAGATTTAAAACCATTGCATGAACCACCTGCTTTGCAGTTAAATAATATCAAAATACTTTTACTTTTTATTGCGTTTGATCTGAGAGATTTGTCGCATAATACAGCCAATGACATTACTACAATAATTTTGTGATGTAAAAATTAAAATTACATAAGAAACCTTATAACGATAAGCTAAATTTTACGAGCGGTATATAAAATATACATGAAATCAAAACATTTCACTGTGAAAACGATGAAAATTATTCGAATGTTGCAACAAATTTCTTAATTTCTCGCAAGTAAACAAATGGATTATTACAACGTTTGCCTCTTACTTCATAGCACTTTACTATCGTGACAGACGTATTGGGAGCTCGTGCTTCTTAGGGTTCCTTATTGAAAAATAAAATTAATTTTTAATTTTTAAAAATAGTTTTATTAAGTTAATTTATTTTGTAAAAAATATTCTTCATAACTATATATAAATATGTATGTAGTTTAACAGCCGTCTGGTTATCATAGCAATGTCACTACTGAGCTTGAATTCAGATGGATGTGAATAGATATAGGAGCAATGATATAATAATTATTATTATTATATACCTAGGCAGATATTTTATATGAGATGATGGAATTTTAGTCACAAAATTTAATAAATTGTTACAAAAAATATCTAGGTAAAGATACATATGTATTTAATTAAAGTTATTCAATTATATCGCTTATTCGAATTTAGATGAAAATATTCTTGAACCATAATAAGCAATTCCTACATTAGTAAATAATAATCTGTATGCCTTCAGTAATCTGGCATATCAGCTCTATGCAACCAACACGTTTTGTAAGTAAAAAACATGATGATATCAAGGAGAAACGGAACCCATGTATCATTTTACCGATTCGACATACATTACAAGCAATTATTAGCAATATGTGAGTAACGTTTCGAGTTAAGACCGGAACAATTAACCGGTTAACCGGTTTTCGCTAAGGTTAAGTGTAAAAACTAAGCAAGAATACTAAATTATTTAGTCAGTTTAGTCTGCTATTTACTCGCGTTTCCGTGAAAGTGGTAGATTTTCCCGACATAAGTAATATCCTAAATCTTCATTGATCCTATATCTTACATTGTTTTAAAGAAGTTTATTTTATATATTTTTTTTTCCTTATCATTGCTTTCTTATAAGCATTAGTAGTTTAAAGTAATGTTCACGGTCGCTTGCTTCGTTATCTCATTGTATCATATTTGTGTACTATACTATAAAAGTAATGTATTGTAAAAATATATAATATACATATTTATTTCATCTTATTTAATGTTTGACCCAAAATTTTGTTAGTAACTCTAACTATTTAACATGACAGCACACTATAGAATCACTGAAGAAAACGCCAACGTAGCCTTAACCACCAGAAAAGTTCTGGAACATTCCAAACGACAATACTTCCGCGTGAATACGAAAACAATTCAAAACCGAGTCGCAATGATAAATATTATATCATAGTATTGTTACGGTCGATTACATAAAACGGCGAAGAAAAGGCGTTTTTTTCTTTAAGGAAACACCGCAAAACGCAATATCGGACGCCGGACTGGCCTGAAAAACTGGCGCGCGGCCGTTAGTGTGCGGCTTTCCTTATTTCATTGTGTAATTAGCACATCTTTTTTTATTACCACTTGCACTGATACAGTTCGCGGTCTACTTTTAAAAAATAATAAGTGAATTTAAGTGAATAGAATTACACTATGATTTTTTTCTGTCACACTACTGAGCAACTGGTCAAGTTTGTTCTGAACATTGGAAAAACACGTCCAAAACGTGTAAAATTTGCGTGTCCCACAGCGAAACATGTCTATTCGTAATTAAGTATGGCATTTACATGTTGTCGTGTTTGTAGTTACATAAAAAAAAACCCCAAACATGTCATAACCCGCTGGCTAAACAGAACTCGACAAAGGCACGGATAAAGTCCGCGTGTGGACACGTAACATGTTATTGACAGTTATACAGATTTCGATTGCAATAACCGAGCTGTTCTTACATAAATACAATTATATTGCTTTGCACGAATGCAAGGCCGATTGAGAAGTATCATGTACATATCTATACAAGCAATTTGATTTTACTTAGTTATTGATTGACCGAGTCGAATGAGGTCGATACGTAAATATCACACAATTTTATAATAAAAATGGCGTTTTAATATATTTATATATACAAATATAAATTATGAACTGTATATACGTAAAATATGGGTGTCACAAATAAAGAAATATGAGTAAATGTTAATGTTGTTAAACACATTAAATTACACACAAAATTATTGAATTGAAAAGCCTTACCATATTTGAAGGTGGTAGTGTATTAACCCTATTTCTAGCACCCATCGACGATATCAACTCGTATGATTATTTTATTGTATTCACCCGTATTTTAGCCAATAAATGATATCGATTTTGAATTTTGTAAAGCATTTTTTTCCCATAGCAGTCAACGGCATTTTTTCAAAGGCATCTTTTTCCATGGGTCGTCGACCTTCAAAAAACAGGTGGCTTTATGAATAAAGACGGATCGAGCAGCTCGAAGCGGGCAAGCGTTGCTGGGTGCGTCGGTGAAAGTGAATTCCGCGTCGCGCCACCGAGCCGGTGAAAAGTGGACGAAGTAGGCCCTTGCGAATCTCTCGCCTGTTCCGCCTCATTCAAGACGCCGTGTACCTACCATGAATGCGATTGCATTTGTACACGGCCACTCGACAACCGACCTTATCGTTATAGAAATAAAATTCAAAATATACTTTGTATGTTAACTAAAATTTAACTGATGTTCCACGGTGGAGAATTCGGAACGCGTAGCGAGTGTATTCATAAATAAATAAATATCTTGTGTCATCTCCACACACGGCCATCACCTGTCAAATTAAATGCTTGTGCACATAAAATAAATGTTTTCCCTGGACGGGAACCGAACCTACGGATCAGGTACCCTACCATTACACCAACGGACCAGTGAAAAGTATAAATTATTATAAATGAAAAAATATAACATAGTACTATTGTTTAAGTATCCATTCAATTAAGTCACTTCAACGCTGGCTATATGGCTTAATGGAATTAAATGGATGCATACATAGTCGTATGTAGATAAATACTGAAATATTTATTATCTTCAAAGGCCTGTACAGTCGCGTACATAAAGGTTAAAGGGCAAAAAGTATAAGTCGTCCGTCGTCAAGTGAACTTATAAGACCGAGACCCGAGATTTACGCAGGTGAATAAACACCTTGACCTGGATGTGGTGCATCGTGGATAATTACTGTGATTTAAACGGCGCAACAGATGGTGCAGTGCGTTTCGTTATACGTAAATATATATTTTTTTTATTTATTACCTTTATATTTGAGGTCAAAATTGCAAAAGTTAATAATGCACACACATTTTCTTACCAGCCAAATCTATGTGAGGATGTGAGAATTTCACAGAATACAGAACTGATAGAATAGTTGACCAAATAGAAGAATCTGTTACCCTGTGTTAAATTACCATATTTTGTAGATGTGCTAATATCTAAAGTACAGCCGTTGCCAAAAGCTGGCCAGCCTTAAATAACATCTGTAATTATTTCATGTTAAGCTAAAAAAAATTTGCAACATATATTCAATACACTAACAGCGGTAACTCTATTCTATGCTAAAAACCTTTGGAATTTGCAGCACTGCATAGTAAAATATGTTACAGGACTGCTCAACCACGATTCTACAGCTGCTGGACACGTGCTGGTAGCTATTTATAAAACGTTGCGACACGCTATGCATTTATTTGCAAGGTTCCCACGACTGGCGTCACGCCCGACTGCGACTGCTAGAACGGAATGCAATTTAGCAAGATCGCTCTTAATTACATACGATCACTTGCACCTATGTACGTACAGATAGCGATAGTGATATGTGATATTATGTAAGTGAATTCGTCAATTCAATCTTGGTGGCGGGTATAACCCAATTTGAGGGTAAAGGACGCAGGACACGGTAAAGGACGCAATAGATGCTAAAATACGCAATGGAAGGTAAAGAACGTGTTTGATGGTAAATAAAGAACGTATGGCACCCCGCTTTCGGTTATTTCTGCTGCAAATCAGCAGAAGCGAAATGCTATATAACACTAACTAATTTAGTTTCAGATAAATCTTGAATTGGAAACATTCAATGGATGGAGTAGTTGAGTTCCTTAGGTACTTGAAAGTATCTGCAACGCCATATTTTAAGTTAGAATATATGACTAGTATCAAGCTTTGAAGTTTCTTCACCACATTGCTCCATTATTGCATATCCAGATATGCATTAATGATCAATCCCCCAATTAAAAGTCTACAAATCGCCCTTCAAGCAAACACTCTTAGTTTTCATTTTAAGAAAAATAAATCTTCAGACGTCACAACCAATATTCCACACCCTAAAAGTCTTGTATGGTCTTAATTACCTTGAGACACGACATTTCTCCTCTTTGAGGTCAGCCAGTCAAAAATGTTTGTAGAAAGCCGTCTGTCTGTCTATCCGAACATCGACTTCCGCGTGCGGTGGTAGTGCGACAAGAATGTTATAGTGGCCTTCTGATAACTGTACCGAGCGCGACACAGCCTGCGGCGACGCCCACGGAGTTCGGCAACGTTTCCGTTTCCTGTTAGATTATGTCAAACCGATCGTCTATGTCACTTTGAACCCTTTTTACCCTGACGCAAAGTGACATTGTAGGTAAAGGTAAAATTGATTTCCCTGCGATAATTTTTTCAAGCTCATTTCGTTAACAATAGTTTAAAATATTGTTATTTTTATTTATTTTATTTATTTATTTATAGTTACTTAGAACGGACAAGTCCAATTACACTAACTAACTCATACATGACAAAACAAAAAACACAAAATTAAATTTAAAATATCATATAAATAATTATAACTTAAATACCTGTCTCTAAGAAAAATAAATCCGAGTCCATAAGAATCAATAATAACAAAATAATAGCAAAATAAATCAAATCCAATCAATAATACCCTAATTATAATAATAAAACAGCAATCGGTAGTGTTAATATTCGATAATTTTACGCAACAATTTGAACAATTTTCGACAATCATATCGGTTTTGGCATTGCATGTATTGTTTATATTATATTCATTTAATCCACGCGGTTTTGTTTTAATATGTAATATAAATTTTATTATGATTAATCATCCATTGCGAGTATCATTATGCCGCATTAACCGCTGTAAGTGATCTACCCTAGATGCCTACTAGATATGTGAAACACCACGAAGAATGACGTAAGTGAAATTTTAAAACAGATTGTTGAGTTTAATTTAACGAGCGGTTTTTGTACGTTAATGATCTCGTTATTGTTATCATTGTTTGCGTAATAATGCCATTTGTTACATGCAATTACTGTTGGCAAATAATGGGAAATGGGTGTTTTATGATTTCGTGTGCTTATTACCAAAATACTTGATGTTGCAGCTCAAACTTAATGTATTATGTGAAGAGTATTTTGCTGGTGTTTGGGCCTAAATATAAGTTCACGAAAATTGTCAACAGTTTTATATATGTTTATCTAAGCTTTCCGATTTTATTTTTCAATGAGACTTTAATTGACAAGGGATTTACTGGCTCTGAATAACTGGCGTATATCACCATGATTATAATGGGTGGGCCTCGGAGTTTTGCGAATTTGAAAAATTCATAAAAAAAAAACGAAAGTAATATTAAAACCAATTTGTTTTTAAATTAAAATTAACATTTGGAAAAATCATTTCTTAAAAATAACATCATCCAGATGCGTACCATCCCGCTGCAAACATTCTTCGAATCTCGACTTCAAA
>DVPR01000258.1:0-15299 GCA_018239345.1 Oxynetra stangelandi
GGAATATGTATGTTATATATAATTAATGTAGATATACAAATTTGTCATACAAACAGCGATAGGGAAATAACGTACATTCCACGTGAGATTGCTTCGTCCACATAAATAAATAAATACATATATACGACAGGCCACTCGTAAAAAAATTTCACAAATCATAGTATTTCCCGGATGTAACTCATTAATTACAATAAATTCACTTCTATTTCTATCATTATATCAAAAAGAAATCATAACTTTTATATGTTTCCTTTTTGCTGTTTCTCGTGATATCATAATCAAAGTGATATCAATAGCAAAAATATAACTCAGGATATTTTCTTGAATTATGCACTTTTAAAACTTTATGTTATGGGTATTTTATAATAAATATTATCGAGCAACCCATGCATTCACCTTTGATTGTAATTTATATACTGTAAGGTTATGCGAACGCTTCATTAGCTTTCACATCAAAAACAACTAAATGTCATGGATACTAAAACGAATTTTATACGGATATAAATATCAGTAAAACACCAACGAAGCTCGCGTCTCCTAGAACTGTACTACAAAAGAAACGATAAACATTTGAACAAACAATATCATTCCAAAAGCTTTACAACGTTATTTACTTACACCAACGAAAATGGAATACACTTAGTGAACCAAAACAGATCCGTAAAGAGGCAGGTTCGAACAGAATTCCTGATGCTCCAGGCGCCCACTAAATCTGTCACTATAAGTAACACAAAGAAATCTGCTAAGACTTAACTGACCCATATAAAACGACAAAGGGACGCGTTCGAAATATCCCATGATTCAGTGATACCTATGTCAGCTCTGCGTAGTATCACCGTGCTTTTTGGCTAAATTTTTGGACAGTAATTACTCTAAGTAATTCAAAATAATTATATTTTATTGTATACGTAGTTCATGTATTGTCACTTTTGGAAAATGTAATGTACAATGTATTAGATACCTATGACTTGAGCGATTACTTATGAACACCTGTTTACAGTAACTAACAAAATCGAAATGTCTAGTTTGAAAACGTTGTCTTAATATATCTGGCGATTACCCCTTACCTGAATAAATTTTAATAAAAAAAAAATATCTGGCGATGACCCCTTACCTTATTTGGCGATGACCCCTTACCTACATCAATTTTAGTAAAAATATTTAATATTGTGTGATGTAGAAACTTCATAAGTTAAGTACAATGAATACTCCCGGTTTTCGGCATCTCATATAGCTAAATGAAAAGTGACGATGGCCACCCTATGCCTGTACCTGCATGTGAAACACTCACAAAGACCGCACAAAGAAATAAGTCAGAATCAACGTAGCTCGTGAATCACGCTCGCTTCAGTGAGTAAGGATTCAGGTATTCCAACTGAAAGCTTAGGTGTGAATAATTCTGGTCAGTGGCCTTCATTTTATTTATATACAGGCAAGTTATCGAATTATAATAAATTCCTACGTAAACTATACAGAAATGAGAGATAGTTTTGAAATACGATTCAGAACCGGATTATAGTATCAGAAGTCGGCCTGAATTGACTACTTTCTATTTGTCTAGAAATTACTGATACTCTTCTTATTATGCGATTCATTTTATTTCAATATACTCTTATTTTATGTAATTACATATTCCACTCTTCTGGATATACTTATAGATAGTATTTATTTAAAATTACATAATTATAGGTAATTTCTATTACCTAATGAACTTCAATTTCAGAGGAGAACACGTCTTTGCAGGACTTTGAGATAGCGTAATTAAGTAGTCTCTCTGAAGCTGTACGCCGTAACGTTGAAAACTGATAAATGAAATTGTTTTTGCCACAAATCTTCCATAGTCTGAATAGTGTGTTTACGATTGGGCGAATTTAAAATGAATAGGCAGAAAATATGGTGGGCGGGTCTGAAACGATCGTGAAGTCGCCTACACTCCGCTAGTTTCGTCCACCTTCACCTGCGCAACAACTGTGCGAGCTCGCGTAATTTACAGCGCGCGTCACATATAAAATTAAAGTAAGAATTACGAGGACTTTGATTCGCATCAACTGGGTCATTACAATGCTACATAGTTTCCACTTATCGGATGAAATATCGGATGGCGTTAATTTTTTACGATCGGACGTTTTTTCTTTAGAATTTGATTGCGCTGTTCAGGTGCACGTCTGCCAGCCGGGGTCACTAATTTACGGCTATGTTGTTAATTACATAAACGCTAAATTTTGAGATATCATTGTTACTATATTGTATTGTAATTTTTCATGATATTCTTAATATGACAACATTTAATTAAAGGTAAATATGATAAGTTAATAAAATTAATATAACGTGCGTGTCATAGCCAGTCTTCGTAGAAAAAATTAAATCATTCGTTGATATATCTTCTTTGCTGTGCCTGAATAAAGCTGAGAAATCAATGACACAACTCTTTTAAAACCGCTAAAGGACCTCACCGGAAGAACGACAAGAAGAAAAAAACTAAACAAAAATAAATTTCCTCAACGACAAGCTATCATAAAACTCTCTCAACACATTAAGACAACTCTTAAAGAGGGATAAAATTACAAGAGAGCCATTGTCGGAATGCTCCTCGCAGCAGCAGAATCAATGCGCCACTCACGCGCGGGCGCACGCCACTCTAACATTGGGGCTCGTTAATTGTCAGTAAAATTAGACCACCCGCGACGCTCTTAAACTTCAAACCAAATAACCTCGTACTGACCATTTATTCCCACTCAATTCGACTAATTGTTTTGAAATTTTGAGAATAACAAAATTGGAAAGACTTTGCTTAATTAATAAAAGGCATTAATACAATTTAGAGAAGGCAGCGCGTCGGTAACGCTAAGGATATTGCAAATTTCTATGGATGACGGCAGCCACTTATAACCAGGTGTTCAATAAGCCCGTTTGCCTAATTGTGCAAAATATAGTACTTCACTCCACTGATCTCTACTCCAACTACGAGTAGTTCTTCACCTTGCACACACGGATGTAACTTTGCCTCAAACATAAAAGGACTTTCATTATAATTCCCATAAAATGTTATTATGCTTGTACTGAGCAATGTAATACTCCCACTCACCTCTTACCAAGACTAATAAATATAAAAGATACACCTCTATGTGGATATTTGTTTGTCTCGATGTCCGTAAAACGAGATTGGGTTCTTGTATCTTACCGTTGATATAGAGGTATGAGATCGTAAGGCGTCGTACACACTAAGTTAAATTTTAACATTGATATTAATACAATATCTTGGGATAGTTGACAAGCCAGAAAGAATAAGACAGAAAGTTATAGAACTTAGTATTAAAACATACTTCTGCATGGCGCATACTTGAGAGCGTGCGTGCGTGCGATCGTGCATATTTGCATATATAAATAATATATACATTATTGCATAATATATTTTTACTTAAATGTTGCTTTCTAAAAGTACAGCCAGCACGAATAGGTGCATAATTCATTCACTGTATGTACGAGTATGTATGTTTGAATGACAGTTGAACAAGAGTATTTGAACCTTCGAACCTGGATACCATTTATGAAGAATCCATACCACCTTACATAAAGGGGCCAAGTCGTGCGGGACTTGTTCTATTGCGAAGAGCCCAGTGTACTATCTCCCTAATAAGCCGTTGTTTACTCATTCTGATTGTATGGTTCTCTACACTACTGATTGTGTCATACATCTCGTGCCAATTGCAGTAATATCTTATAAGCTTAACTTGCATATTACTTCATTGATGTTGATTGGTCGTTCTACTGTTTTAAAATTGTTCTAATGAATGCAGGAAGAAGTAGAGCAGAACGGCTGAGGTGCTTCTAAAAGCATTTAAGTTTTCATTAGATATTCATTAGAACTATTATTTATTTTAGTAAGGACTGCAGCTCAAAGAATCCGATGGAAAATTGTATATATTTGCTTTATAAGTCTAAGGAACATTTTGCCTGATTAGTAAAACCAAGGGGACCTTTGAATAAAATTTCCTTTCGATGTAAACATATATACCTACTAAATACTGTGAATATATACCAGTATATAGACAGTGGTTTAAATTAATCTATACAAATGAAATAACATGAACAAATATTAAATAAAATATAAATAAATCTGTTATTTAATTAACGTCGTTACTCCGATGTTCAAGGAGCAAAAGGAACACGGGGGTATAAAAGCGTATCGAGTATTTTTCAATAACAACCGTGAGGGTATGTTGCGGATAATGACAAGAATCCGACCAATTTAGACATTTACTGTTTCTATTTTTTTTTGTATTTGCTTCAATAAATGACTCACGCTGTTATATAAATAGAGTATTTGCCCGCTCACAATGTATGTAACTAATTACTCGCATTAATTAAGGTACCAGCTAATTTTGAACGGTTGGAAATTTGTTATGTGCCAATCAATCCTGCTTGACCGAAATAAACTCGCTTTTGGCTTGCGTATCGAAATACTAATATTACAGGGCTGCTTACGAGCTGGTTCAACTTACAGGTTACAGTTAACTATACTATTCTACAATTTTAATAAAAGGTGATATTTCAGATACTGTATAATAATAACTTACCATCTGTAATTGTATTTCCTAGTTATCGCAGGAAATAATAATAATTTTAAATTTTGATATATTTTGTTTTCTTGTTAAAAAGTTATTTAAAAGAACTTTGATAAAAGTTTAAATGTGCTTCTGTACTATATTATAATTTTAATTACATACATTAAATACATTTAATATAAGGTAGGAAGGTAAGAAATCATTACAAAATGCCCGATGGCTGTAATAAAAAATGTAAATAATAAACATTTACGGAAACATCCAATTTCCACTACTCGCTGCAGCGGACATAAGGACAGGCTGCTGTTTAACGTTATTAAAATATCTCGGCCCGTATCCGGACATAGCTTCAATTACGGTATCCATTTTTATTAATACAAATTCATACTGAGATACAAATGGAGCAAAACTTTATTTTAATTGTACAGTTTCACAGCTTACTCGAAAATGTAACTGTTTATAATGCTCTAGAAATGTAAAGAAATATTTTTACCTAGGCAAAATAATATTTTGCTATTACATATATAATTTCATTTATATTGTTAGGTTTATTATTTTATAGGTTTTACTATCCATGTAACCAACAATGAGTATTTTTTATAATTCTATGTATCTCACATTTCAAGCTTTGACTAGTCATAAACATTTTTATATACGAAAAAAGAAAATCAAGAACAGCGTAATCAGACTCTACTGTACTGCTGCAAGGTACACCTGGGATCAAATGGCTACATATCCTCTGTTATTAAAAATTTATCACAAAAATTAACCCACCAGTGGCTTAAGTTATATATAATAATTACAATTGTATAACAATCGGTGAGCGTCACGGTAGCCTTATTTATAATAATCGCTAAATAAAACAATGGCCGACAAGCGTGTATAAGCACATAGCGCGCGAACTGAGTAAATGCTTTTGTTTGAGAGATCATTCGCTAGCCAAGTGGCGGTTGCGAGCGATAATATACAGCAATCATAAACAACGTTACCTGTGAATTATAGTCCGAAGCGCCACGCCGGCCCACGGCCCGCCGCGGTGGCCATGCTGCACCCACTACTCGGATCGACTTTCTTCATTTATTTATTTGTTCTGTTTGCTATACAACGTATTGTTGTGCAACGAAAGTGAATTCCGTTGCAGACACATACTCTCCAACGGACTTCAGCCTAGTGATAGTGCCAGCGTCATAGTTGTGATACGCATTGTCTACCCATATAACTGCTTGGCATCAGTTTGAGATTAAACGAGACTTGTATAAAAATATTTAGCAAATTCATTAAAAATATATAAATGCCAAATGAAGTTATCACATTTTGGTGCAGCGTGGTCACTCCTCGTGTCGGTAGTCCGCTGGGCGCGCGCCAAGTTCGCTCGCTATTTGCTTATAATTCGGAATCAATATGCGAGCCCACGTGCGTCCAGCTATTCCTCTCATAAACGATGTAATCGCCGCTGTACTTCACGCACGATCGCGATGCAGCACAACTGCCACGGTGTTAGAATCCGTACGGCAATGTAGCTTAGGCGATAAAGATGCCGGGATACATTTTAGCTACAGCTAAATTCGACAGCTTAACAAGTATGGCTTATAAAGACTACACACCATTAGAGCACGGGTATAATAATAATATATTATAAATAATATCACATGGCATGCATAGAGCAAAAATGTCCATGACTTTCTTTGAACACCCTAAAGAAGTTCGTATTCAAAAAATGCTAATAATACGCAGAACAAGACGTGGACTATATACTGATTAAAATAATAATAAAATATTATTATAAATTAAGTACCATTTAATATATTATAATATTATTGTATTCATAAATTTAATTTAATTTAATTAACGATACAATTACGGTGAACTAAGAAGACTGTTTTAAGACACATCAGCCATGACCGGTGTTAATATAACTTAGTACATTGCTTTTGACTTATAAGGTACCTACTCACCTACCTATAGTTTATATGCGAAGTGGTCATGCAATAAAATTTAATTGGAAGCGGCGACACACAGCGCACACCGGATGCACTCTCGCGGCACTGTCATCGCGATATTGATACAACCGCATGAGCACCCACTGGACTCGGATCACGGTGATGTTCCCATTGTTGCATTGGTCTGACGACGGATCATACTCTGGCATATTTTGTGATACATTTTAGTAAAGATTTTTCATTAATGGTCACCGCAACAGTTTTGCTTAAGAGCCATTAATGCCCATTTTATATGAAGTTACGTCTAACTATCCCCTGTACAACACCTAAACGAAAATAAAACCATTACAACTATGAACAAACCATTCTTCTGCCAAATGAATTGAACGTTTCTTTATGGTCCGCTTTTGAACACAGGTTTCAATTGCTTAGAACAATTGCTATCAGCTCTGTGCTAGCCTAGTGCTAGCAATCCAGCAGCCACCTGAGTAAATATGTATATAGTAAAGTCCCCTTGTTAAAAACTTGTTATTTAAGATTAAAAAACATGTTTCTATACACAACATTGACAATAACGAAACAATGTGCGTTTAGCTCAGCGTCTGTAGATTATTTCCGCGTTGCACCTGTCGCGGGCCACGCCACAGACACCACAAGGCACGGCGCCACTAACAGAATAACATCGCCTTGCTTACATGGCATGATAGCCGTTTACTTTCTAGTATAATAAATTAAAAAACGTATAACCAAGTGTATTATATTCCTAAAAGAACTTAATTTTGAAACAAAAAAGTTCTCGTGCGTTCCCAGCTAATTGTCGTCGTGCGTTTTATTGATAAGCACTCTAGCTCGTTTGCGTTTACAATAGGGCCACAAACAGACGAAATAATGAAAACCTTTTTTGGATTTCGGTAGCGCGGAAACTATTGTAAAATATGACTTTAAGAAGATACCTTAATTTCTAAATTACGTTAACATTTTTTTATACAATTGTCAATAAGCATTCTGTCTCTTTATTTTGATTTACGAAATCATAAGTTTCCCACTATGCACGTCGGGTGTTCAAACGAGGAGACTGCAAAAAAATGAAATTACACGTGTTAATCAAAAAATATGTATGCAATAAATACACATAAAACTTTTCACAACAGAACAAATTTATTCGTCTTACAGCTTACGGATTCCAAAAGAACATTGGATAAACAGTATAATAAAGTAAATAGGTACGCGAGAGAATTACCCGTAAGTACCATAAAAACGTACTTCTGAAGAGAATGGATCATTCCACTATCAAAACACGCGGACTCTCCGCGAACATAATCCGCGTCCTAAATTTATGAGAAAAACCAACAATAACCTATGGAAATACTTTTGTATTAAAAAATCATTTATTTACAACACACGACGCGTCTACGATACGATTTAATATGAAGAATAAAACATATTTACTACTAAACGCGTATGCCACAAATAACGTAGAAAAGTTATTTCGTATGTGATACAGGTTTTGTACAAATACACATTTTGTATTAAATTACATTTCAAATTTAATTTTAAAAACATACATACCACCCGCAGTGCGTCGTAAGTTAACATTTTAGCACATATGCCTTGTCAATGATGGAACCAATTATTAACAAAAGTTATCCGATGATAATTCATAACAATTTTTATATAGTAATTCATAAGCAGTTCATAAACAATTTTTATATAGTAATTAACATTAATCAATTATCTAAGCATTCATTAAAGAAATCAATTTATCTATATATTATTTTCTCCCCTAGATTTTGAATCAAATTATGTAATATTCAATTAGAACAACAATGTCGTGACGACGAATCACATAATGTAAATGCTAGGTGATGAACGTTGAGAGGTTGCCAAAAGATCAGGGATCATCGAGTGGACGTGGGCGTTATTGATGGTTTAAAAGTTTGCGGCTTAAACTTCGGATTTATACACCACGTGAAATAACCGACGAGGTTGATGACACCCCCAGATCTATGACCATACGAATAGTGTTAATAGGTCAATTGTGCCTTTTTTCGGCGTAGAAGCAGTAAACAGGTATGCGAACTCCGGGAAAGTTGGCACGGTACTGCAGTAATAAAATGCTTGACGTGAAATGTTAGACACATTACCTAGTGCTTCATGAAGATAGATCTCGTTAGGACACGGCTAGTGTCTTCCATTACAAGTTAATTAATATTAATGCTAGAATATTCTAGAACGCTCGAAGTCAGGTAATTTTCTTGATGTTGTTAAGAAATGTAAATTATTTGTTTAATATTAAGAAATGTTTAATTATGTATAAACATGCAAACCCGGATGTTATAAAAAAAATATATAATATGTGCAATATTGGGTATCAAGCAGACGAAGTTATGTTGATTTTAAGTATCCTATTTAAATATAAATTTAGTGTAAAATTAAGTTATAGTAAATAAGTAGTAATTTACAAATTTGACTATTAAATAATTAAGTAATAATAAATAACTGACAATTATAATTGATGGGCAAATGTGTACGCCGAAAAGACAAAATATGGATCGATCATATTTGTGCCAATAAACGACTTTGTCTTAATCTTGTCAAGTGTTCATTTCTACTTATGTTTTTACTTTACATAATACGCGTCTCTTTTTACCGCATTTTCATAAATATCTAATCTGGTAAAGATATTGTTGCCTGAATATCATAGAATACGAAATACGGCTCACGACAATTTGCTACGTAATATTTAAATTACGTTTTGTGCATCCATTGATGTTATTAAGAGCAAATATCACCAACTCACTTTTTACATTATGTATGCGATAAACATATCGCCACAATTTCCATTAACAAAATTATTTCAATGTAAGTATTGCCACCTTTCTTCCTATGATAAATATGTTTTGAATCTTAAAAAATATATATCTTCTTGATTTAAAAAGATAATCATATCATAACAGTAAATTAAGCTTGTCAACAAAACACATCCACTCTTCTGGACATTTTAAATCAAACCAAACATTATTATATTAATTGCGTTTTACCCAATTTCGCGCTCCGTCAAACAAAATAACATCTTTACGTGGGCTGAATGTTATACGTTTCACCTTGTACACAAAAAAATTCCATTCATAAATAATACATTGCTGTTATTCTAAGCATCGAACCTACATACACGCTGAAATAGTCCGCAGTGTATAATAAATTATGAATTTAATTCACTCCTTCATTATAATATTTTCCATTTTTCAAGTCACGTATTCCGTTTTCCTAACGCCAGGAGATGCAATGCCAATCAAAACTGTGTAAGCTACCTTCGTACTTACATTCTATGACAGAGGACACAAAATTATCTGCACCGAATTGAATGATATGTGCGTATTCGTGTACTGTGTACGTTTATTTTTTATTTGGTTTAATTCGTAGAGACGTAGGAAAGCGTCCGTTCATCTTGAGCTACACGTTATGCGTGTCATTCTATTTTCGAAATTGAATTTCGTACAAAACGTGAACCGGATGTGATTGGATAACCAGTTTACCGGTACACGATTAGTAGTCTGTTCTTAAAGGTCGAATTCGTTTCTTCATGTTATTTTCTACACCATGCTTTTTTCGTCTACACTAAATGTAAGCTTTATGCGTACCACATAAAGGGCATATAATGTTAATAAAGAACCATTGTACTTATAAAAATATAGCTACATATTTTTATATGATACGAAAAATTCAATTTAAAAGCCATTTTCACATTTACTCGCTGACGTGGACAAACTGTGTTTAGCATCACGTAATCCCGCATAATATCTTATATTCCAATTCGCGAGCAGCCCTAGCGGGCGCGACTAGTCGGCCGTGCAGGCGCTCTAAATGTCACAGTCGCATAAATCACACATTGTGATGACGAAATTTATGTGTGTCGCAAGTATTATAAATTCACCGTGTTTTATAGTCGCGCAGAACGATATGCTCGACTATTTGATGTTGCTGGAAATAAGATAGGATCGTTAGGTGTTTAATTGATTGTAAGACGACCGTTATTCGTAAAATATGCACGACGGCTTTCTTTGTTAGATATGAAGCAGATGGCACTGGATACCATTCTTGGTAATAACTATTTCATATTAGAACGGGCTCAACGAATATACCTAACGGATTCCATCCAATTATATTCTGTTTCTTTTTACGATTTAAATGGTGCTTGAAAGTGAACAACATCCAAACTTCGATCTTAGCGCCGTCTTATCCAGTCATTAAATACCAGTGCTAAGTTCCAAAGTACATAAGAACTAAAAGACGACCAACGTTAGTCAAATCTATAGGACGCATCCGAGTCCAATCTCTGATTAAATTCATTCCTATTAGATAATGGGCTCTAGAGTCTGATCGCTGCATACTCTTTTCAACACTGTGTTGAATTCTTCCTTTATTGCCATATCTATAATTTTGATAATAGCCAGGTCCTTCTTAATATGACCTTAGAGACGTCAGTTATTTAGGTGACCTTATAGTTCCATTGATTCCCCTAAAAATATTCGAGATCAGCGCTGTTATTTTATATTCACAATATCCCTTAATCCCTTAGTTTCAGCATTATTACTCTGCTCAATAATCTTTATTTTGGGATATCTCGTACGAAATATTTTGCAGGTTTCAAAATGGACTGTAGTTTCCGTAATCATCACTAGGTTGGTCATTCCACTTACAGTATGTTGCAATTATGAAGTATTTATATTTGACCTTTAATTTACTGTACTTTGAATCCGCTCATGTCTTGGAGATAATATTATCTTAAAGGAAGTCGGCGTGTATAAGTGTAAGAACTTAGCAACATACGGCAACATTTGGTCCACTGTTTAAGGCTGGCTAAGTGTGGATTAGTAGAATTCACAAGCCTCAATGAACATCGTGTAGAATTTGATGTTGTGAATTTTCTCTCGGTGTCATCTTTCACAATTGGATATTTTACCTTAAAACCATACCTATCTATTTTAATTAAGATAAGCGTCCCAGGATTTTAATCTAAAACCTGCAAAGGCGTCTGAAACCCAAACCTCCAGCACTGCTGTAATCGACGATGGCCCGAGTTTATATGAATCCAGCATATCATTCGGAAAAAAAATTATGGATAATTTTACTTGCTATTATGTTTATTGCTATCTGCCGTCCGCTGGCAACCGACCATCGGACTCTCCCACAAATTGGGCGTACAGTGCGCCCATTGTGCCGTAAATAGGAGTCAGGTACGGTGCATAAATCGTGATCGTGCGTCGCTTACCCGCATTCCGCCTCTAAATATACGCGGACGGAAATAAAAACTTAACGGCGGTTAGCGATGGCTAATTTCTTTGTTTACGTTGCTGATTTACGGTGGGACGACTTCGCCGCTATTGACCAAGGGATCGAGGGCATTTGATTTTTCTGGTTAATTCTCTCGGTTGCGCCGCATAAAGTAAAGACATAACGAACTTAAATCATTTAAACAATTAAAAGTTGATACATACATGGGGTACAAATTGTGGAGCATAGCATTATACATATGTACATGTACGTTATGCATACTTTAATTGTAAATTACGATTTGTATAACAGTGTATTCTGATAGCGAATTATTTACAATTTTCATAAAAAAATAAAAAGGAATATGTTTCATATTCAATATAATAATTTTTTTTAACCATTATAAGGAACTGAGTCTCTGTTACAAATTCATCACATACAATGTTAGTGTAGTGTATGATAATACATACTGTTTGTCCCGAGAAATACTCGTATAGTAGTCGCATGTAGGAGATAGACACATTTACATTACAAAATAAGAACACACATAAATTCCACTTTCATGACCGGAGGAGGCACACCAAACAACGAGTCTGTCCAGATGCACGCTAACTGGGTTTACGCTCCGACCAGGTGTCACCCCTACCTCTGCCACTACCTACCTTATTATCTACTCGTTCAATACTTTTATATTTAATTATACATATTAAACGTAACGTAATAAATGCTTAAACAAATCTCAATATGAAGTAAAATATATAATTATATTAATGGGCAATAAATTAATTTATATAATAAAATAAAAACATGACCAAATACTAATATTTCGTTTTCATTAAGATACAAGGTCTAATAGTAGTACCTACTTACTTCGTTAACTGCTTGTAAAAGGTCACCGTATATGAGCATATACCACACTAAATATGTTTTATTGGGCTTCCTTTAGATATATGGTCTTGATTGATTATTTAATTAAAATAGTAAACACAGCAATAACGTTACATGTATATTTTCACCCGCGCTTCTCGTGCAGATTACAACAGGAAATTTATGAACATTATAATTTTTTTTTTCTAAAATTGTCAAATTGCCAGATTAATAATAATGGTTTTACACAGGTCCAGATGTCCGCGAAATAGGTTTATATGTGGAGCAGGTGTTGCCGAGGTGTTTTACGGGTTAATGTGCCGTTTATCGTTTGCCCACTGATAAATAGCGAGTCGGGATTCAAGGGAATGTTTAATGGCGTTTTATTTGGCGTTTATGATCCGGTACAGAGCATTGATACTACAATGCTTTGGTTTTATTGTAATCAATATTACAAATAATTTATGCTCGCTTATATTCGTCGGGTCTGGGAGCAAATGTGATCTGATGGCGAATTAATTGACTTAATATTTCAAACTTAAATAATGTGCTTCTTACACATACATTATTCATAGCTTATAATCGCTATTATATAAAAACGTTAAACAAATCAGTGGTGTTTCTAATAATTCTGAAATATGTAATTTTAGCAAAGTTTGACATGGGACTTACAATGTAGCAACGAACATAAAAATACCAATAATCGTAGATGTTGAGGCTACAATATGGTCAGCGTTGCGTAAATGTAAACGGAATGATATAACGGAAGTAGGACAGGTGTCCGTGCGTCGGCGGTGTAAATATACCACTGTGTCTACGTTAGGACAGCTCCACACGTGACGAGATCAACCATTCTATAAATGGATATTTCACAATGGTACACATGTATTTTCGCAAAATATTACATCAAAATTACAATACTTCACTTTCACACGTAGTTTTTACAACGTGTTTGAGATAATTCCAACCCTGCCGAACAAGGCATGCCTCCCAAATAAGCATCGCCAAAAGCTATTGACGTTAGTTCCCTGGACTTGCTGAATGTTGGTAAAAAATATTTGAGTATTGTTAAAAATATCTACAGGAGTATATTGATTAGAATTTAATTTTTTAGGGGCTATTTGGCGAGTAACAAAGACCTTTTTCGGACGGAAATAATGTTTTCAAACGGAAATGACGTTCAGTAAAAAACATATTCGTTTACGGCAATAGTGTTGCTATAGCGTGAGCACACGTGTTAGTTACACATTCACATATAATTTTCAGTTCTACATTGTATTTAATTTACTAATTATTGTTCGATTATAAGAATATAGATATTCAAATGTATCAATTGCAAATAAATCAGTTCTTACATTATTTATTTATTAATTGTGATGAATGAAATCTACACTCATTTTGGATTTGTTGAAAGTAAAACACGGGAATTACTCAGTATTAAGTGGCAATTTATCGTTTGAGTATTTTTAAAATATAAATAAAATAAAGTATTAAGTTTATTAAAACTGTGGAGGCCAAATCCAATTAGCAATAAGCAAATGGATGTTCAGTAAGTTGAAGATTATAAACAATGAAAAAAAATAGGTTATAAATGTGCCGAAATAGATGTTTGTCCGTTATGTCACGCGTTCAGCGCTGTATATCCGGTGCACTAAAAACTTGGACGTATGAGCGACGTGACAGCTGTTTACCTTCGCGCTGCCGCGAGCCAAGCTGAGGTGCGCACTTCACACGACTCCGAATTAGCAGACGCGCTGTGATGAATACACATTTTGTAATATCATTATATCGATGCTATTTGTGTTGATATGCAGGTTACGCCGAGTGAGGTCGGTTTGTGGACGGATACGTAGCAAAACGTAACAATAGTTAAACTTCTTTGGGGCTTTAAATACAGCATCCAGCAGACGAAATAGCCACTAACCTGTATATTCCCTGATACACACTGGAGCAGCATGGTAAAGTGTGAACCAAAAGTTCTGCAGTTGTGGAAAATATCCGTGAGGTGTAAAAGGTGACCACCAATTAACATACCTATTAGAGGAAGCAGAGAATTGAGAGATATTAACAGATTTATTTATATATGAATATATGTGGTACCGACTAAATCGAGATTAAAAAATTTAACTTTTGTTTGCAGACTCTCAGCGCACAATCATCACCTCATTGCCTAACGGGAAAGTTCATAATGGAGAGGCGATTGCAATTAATTCGCCCATGGAGCCCGGAGCACAAACAGTTTGTATTAGCGGCTGATCAGCAATATACTTCAAAGCCTGCCCACCACTTCACTCGTCGGGGCGCGCTCTCCTCCGCGGCGCCAGCAGACACAACAAACTCGTCATCGCCTCGCGTAAAACACTTAAAGCGCCACCTATCATGTTTATCCGCCTTTAGCGTTCCTTAACGTGATACGAAAACTCTGTGTATATCCGTACTTCTTATTAACATAGTTCACTCTCGCTACCTTCAGTCAATTAAATATCAGCATTAGTTTTTTTATCAGTATAATTACATTTTTCAAGAAAATATATGTACTTCAGCACAATTTATTACGCAGTATTAAGATATCTAAATTTCTGAAAAATGTACAGTCACCGAAACATGCGATTTTTTTTTTATGACGCTGGGGAAATGCTCATGCATACCACCC
>DVPR01000259.1:0-15296 GCA_018239345.1 Oxynetra stangelandi
CGCTCCTCTCCCCTCCCCCGTTCCAACGCTATGGCGATTTCAAATTCGCAAAACTCCGAGGCCCACCCTTTAGTACGACGCAGTACATTTAAACCGCTGCTTATTGCATCTTATCTAACTGTGCACCATTACACTTTGTCCACGAATCGTCCGAAAACCATTGATTCTAACAGTGCTGCCATTTCGTGAGTGCTTTCTTGGGGTCGTCCAAATTAACTCGTTTTGTTTCATGGACAAAGATGTGGTGCACGACGTTTCGTTTCTTTATCAGTGCCTTGTCTAAGTCTGATAACTTTAACGGTTTAAATTGCAATACTCTCGTATCAAATTATATATCATGTAAATGGTGTGTATTGAGTATTGAATTATAAACCTAAAATATTAACCTTAAAACCTTATGAACTTTATTACTCACGATCTACCCTACACCTAGTATGTTTTAGGAGTTATTTCGCGACAGACCTTTTGCAATTTAATACTTGCGCCAAATGACATGCATCTTTCATTTAAATTAATACGATGCTTTTCATTAACATTTAGGTATATACAATTATATCAATAATTTTACTTGGTTTTAATATTTTTATTATAATATGAAATTTATGTAGTAATTAAATTTACAATTTTCCTAAGCAAGGAGACTTACTTTATAATATATTTTAGCAATAAGAGCAATATACATTTTTCATCACAACTGTCTGCGACATATCATAAACGGTTGACTGTGTCAAACTCGTTAGTAGCTACCCGACGGTACCTAACTATTCCAAATCAATGCAATAAGACTGCGTATCTTAATTGTCTAAATAATCAGAAACAACTCGTACCGGTCAAGTAGTCCAATACTAAACAAAACTGGATTGAAATCAATCAATCATTTATTTGTTAAGTAAGGGATTACATGATGTTACTTATATTAATTAATTGGGCTCTTACTCTACCAATATTAGCATACAAATTACCAATGCCATTACATTACAATGAGAACACAAGAACTAAAATTAAAACCTTTTTTTTATTTATTATTGAAAGTTCATTGAAAAGTTATGTTTGGCGTTGCATTTCTCACGACCCAATTTTACTTTTCAGATGTCTGGGGGGGTTCAGATGCTTATGAAGCTTTATTGTTCAATTTTTAGCAATGCCGATTAGCAATACCCGTGTCAACGTCCTTAAAAGTTTGTTTATAATATCTATAATAGTTTTAAAAATAAAATGTACACTAAGCCCAAAAAAATTACATTCCAGTGAACTATGAGCAAATAATTTTACTCTCCGCTTTTATTCACCGCTTCAAAGATCATGCCTTGTGAAATTTTGAGTGACAATTGACCTACGTTTTCCGAAAATCATTTCCCATATTTGTTTGGTGCTCCATGTTTACACATTCCATTTGCAGTAGAACCACTTACATGTTTGTGAAGGGTTTTGTGATAAATAGATAACTTTTCTGCAAAATCTGTGACTGACTTTCAATAAGAGTTTTATTTATTGTTTTTAAATATCAGCGGTTAACGTTTTATGAAATTTTATGGCACCGCCCACTTTAATCGTGTTGATTTTCATGAATAAATGCCACTACACATATCTATATTGTTTTAGCCCATACATATACATTAGATATATATACAGTAACATTCGATTATAACGCTGTGTTAAATCTGATTGCCGACTTATCGGTAAACTGTTAATGAGTAAATAAATAAACATCAGATAAGCTTTCGTCCCACTCACTCGTCCCTCGCTATTAAAACTACGACGAGTCAGATCGACAATGCACTGAGCAAACACGGCACTGCATCGTTATCTCAATAATCTCGATTGCACTAATGCAGATCCCAGCGGCCCGCTTGCCCAAAAATAAAAGCCGGGATTGGAAAATTCCTGAGGCCGTACAGACCACGGCATCACAAAGCTTTCATGTACAACACACCGTTGTCCATTATACAGTTTATGACTATCTTTATAGTCCTACAAATTAGTAGATTTAAAATGCGTAGGTTCGGTTGCGTCAATAGTCTTCACGTAAACATCGTTAAACGTCAATGGCTACGTATTCGTGTATTTTAATCATTCGCATCATGTCGTAATGTGCATACATACTGGCTGTCTGCTCCTAGGGGTTCACCGTGGTAAGCATTTTAATGGCGCCTATCACTATTGATCGAAATTTATCGAAATCACCCACCCTAATTGAAGTTGCCTTCATGTCTCGTAGGACGACCTTTGTTAGAAGGCTGTCTGGCGATAAAAATTGAACATCGGATCTTTCATTATAGATCTCTGGTGGTTAGAGCTTAATATAGTGAATTTTACGATAGATATTGTATGAGGAGCGTAGAACACCGGTTTTAGACCATATTCTAAACCTAGCTTGTGCTGTCGTGACCGGATATCTGATATACTGTATAGGTCTTTATATATACATGTTTAGTCCACATTCGATTTTATTTGGCTTATTTTCTTCACACAATCGGAGGATGCGTATGCGATGCAGTCTCAATTAATCCCAGTTTTCTGAACGAAATTATTCATATTTACATCCGCATGTGAAAAACGGGTTGGGCCTTAAATAATTTAGTTTCCTCGTCGTAACTTCTTAATATTCAGTCTATTGCTTTTTCAGAGAATATTATTTCACTCATTATCACGACTAATCATAAACGTTCTATAATTTCGTAATTGAAATACATTGACGAAATATATCTGCTATTAGAGATGATAAATTTCGTGATACGAGATGACTGCACTAAATGTTGCATAACAAATGTTGCATTGCACCAAAGCTTCAGAAACAGTTCGTGAAAGCAGCAGGCCGTAATGTCACACGTGAGCCTTTTCGTACTGCACGTAAAGGTGTACATACATGTCTAGCCTCCGTTATCTAACCGATCTCATACTACCTATCCGTATGCGCACGACCCGCAGCGGCCTCAAACGTGTTCACAGCGCAGCCTGGCTAGAATGCACTGTAAAAGCCGCAGCCACAGGATACAATGGGCCTGAGGAAATTATTACGGATCCTTGTTCAATACAACATGCCGCAATAGACAATAATAAAGGAACAAGAAGCCTCATGCAATGTAAATACATATTAACCTTTCCAATTGAAATATCTCTACAGATCAGTACTTTGCTTGATGACTGGTTCAATAAAGTTTGCTAGCGCTCTAATAAACCAAATTTATAAATCTTACAACTATATAGTAAAGTCCAACGATGATGCAGTTTATCTATGCATAATAAAGATTGATAATTCTCTCTTTTTTCTTGGTTTTTGGACTCGGCAGTAGTTTCGCAGAACAGTGTCGTTTATATAGAAATGTCGGACCTTCAAGTTGGTCAGCCACGTAAAATTAATTTGATTGAAAGGACTGTTCAAATAAGGAAGAGCGGTTGCAAGAATTGGATCGACTATAAGTAATTCTTGCTATTGGATTAGTTTTTATTTATTTATTTATTATGACGTAAATATTTTGTCTAGCTTAGTTATACTTTCACACATCGACAACGCATGAACTATTTTTAATTCATAGACAATGTATGCTGGTCATGATAAAAAAACCTTATACCTCAAATTCATAAACATTATTTTTGCATTATATAGATATTCATTAAACTTTGGTGTTTATTTAACTTCCTGTGAATCGAGACACATCATCGTAATATTTGATGATCGATGGAATAGTAAAGCTATATCCGCTCTAAGTTCCATGCTTACGCTACAATGCTTAGGATTTTTTAACCTTTTCGTAACCTTAACCTCCATCCATAACCTTTTCGTAACCTTAACCTCCATCTATAACTTTTTCATAGTTTATTCTTAAAGCTAAGCAATTAACATACATATTGGTTAAAATGGTATGATTTTATTTAGGATTCAATTTGATTTGTGGATATGAAATGAAAGTACGAGTAATTTCGACAACTACATAAGCAAAATCGACATAGAGCAATTTGTCATTTGCCAACTTTATGAAAGGTGAATTTCATTTTCATTCCTCAGTTCATACTCTATACTAAAGTCTGCTACATCTTGATAATACAGGTATATTTCAAAATGACAGTCGCTGTTAGTTTCATTTTGGTATTGTAGCTCGAGGCTATCATCTTTATTCTACAGAATTATGGTGAGGAGAACGACGAACGCCATTGGGAGTGCATCCAGCAGGAACCATAATCTTTATGCCATTGGTTCAAGATGATACTGTTCAAGTTAATTATCAGGGAATTTGCAAATGTACCGTACATGAATGAGCATATATCAAGTATTATGAAGCTTGTATAAATAAAATCACTAGCCGCTAAGCCACTAGTTTAGATTAAATTTTATTCTGTAAATAAATCTCCTTCTTGCATAATCATCTTGTGGAAAAGAAATTTCTCGCAGGGAATAGCGTTCCATTTTAAGGTATCACAATGTATACGGATAACAGAGAACTTGGTGTTGGTTATTATAATTTACTGACTAATGACAATTTGCACATTGTTTAAGTTTGCGAAAGTCGATATTGCAACATCTCGGCCACTGATGCCATGTGGACACACATGTGTCCTAGGTTGCGAAATGTACATATATGGAATGTCAGCCACTGCTTATGATTGGAGCAACGACTGTGTCCCGAGTTCATGCGGTGGCGCTGAGACATGTAGCGCTTTGATATAAACTTATTCAGAGTCGTCGTTCGTATAACATTGCAACCGGGTCTTAACCTGCGACGAGAGCAAATACTCATACCGTTTCAATGACAATAATTCGATGGTACAAGTTTAGAGTAGCTGAATTGAATTAGTCATATACTATATATTTTATCAGTTTATCCCGTTAAAAGTTTAAATGATCACGATTTTCATGTTTCCTTCGATTTTATAGACTGATTTTTAAAATCCGCCGCGACTTGTACTTTGTCGAGTGCAACGTGTACGGAAGCCTCGTCCGCTTAAATGTCTGCAACAGACAATCCCATATCTCGCTGGGTACTTGCTCTACCTATTAAACAGACACTTGGCACATTCTACAGTTTACAACAGGAGCAAGTACTGTAAATCCGTAGACTAGCAGTGGATATGGATATGGCGCTTCTAATTAAGCTATTATGTCTCATTAAAGATATCTTTGTAATCTACCTATTCTATTCACTAATTCATTCAACATTTATTTATTTGGAATGGCGCATTTACTGTCGGCAGTCACGAAACCTTAGCATAAAATACTAATTGGCTAAGATTGTTTTAGCAATGCTTATGATAACTTTTGCTATCTGCTGTGCACGCGATATTCAACTATAAAGTATAATAACTGGCTAAGCAATAAAGTTGACGATTGTATTTATTTCAAGAGTTCAACTCATTTATAGTGGGAGATACTAACGAATATAAAACGATTCACTTATTACGATTGTAAATTTATTTTTGCTATAATTAAACTATAGCGGTAGCTGATTGAAGTTACACTATAAGTTTTAGTAGTGGTCGCCCAGTGGTCGATATTCGACCATAAATCATTTAGATTTAAAAATTAAATGTAGTTAACGTTCTATTGCCGAATACTATACCTGTATAAATACAGATTTCAACAAAGTTACAAATTTAATTTGCATATATTTTTCAAACTGTATTTAAACTTATATGTGAGTATATTTATTGTACTATATTTAAATAAAAAGTGGTTTTGTATTGATACCATTATATTTTTGTAATGATACCATTACATTTTGATAATAAAACCATATTTCATCCAAAAGCAGGCTTACCATCAAAGATGAAACGCCAAAGATCTTAGCTATGATTTACTTTAATGGGCATAAAAGTTATTTATTTTGATATTCAACTCTCTGACAATGAAATTTCACTGCATTGCATTGACAGCAGTGCCAACATCATAAACATATAATTGTACATAACATGGTGAGTGAGACCATGTGCAGTAATCGGACCTAATCTTTGATAAAAAACATGTATTTTGAAATTATACAGTGCACATGCATCTTAGTTTCTAAGCTAACCATAGTAGATGATAAATTGTATTTGTGAATGTTTGGAAAATACTGCTTATTTTTTATCTTAGGTTTGTTTGAAAGAAATCTGTCATACAATTATTTAAAATATTCATTTTGACGTGAGGGCAGTACCTGATATTGCTGTAACTTTATGACAACACGAAACAAAACAAAATGCTCATAAAGTTACTGAAACTAAAATTAGGAAGATTTTAGTTACCACCAAAATGATATTATATACAAAAAGGTCACTAAACTCACTATAACAAATATTATTTGATTACCTATATGATAGTCAATTCAGATTATAGATCAGGCGGCACACAAGGAAATACTACAATATACCTAGCAACATACAATATACACTGAGTCCAAAAATAAAATACCTACGATCCTACCTACATATTGATGAGTAGAAAAAGTAAGTGGATTATTCGGTTGTAGTGTATTACGCATAGTGTATTACGCAATATTGTTTTTACATTTTTGTGCATATTAACTTGATCAGGAATCGTTCTTTTTTGAAGTTGTTTTGTTTTTGTTAATTTAGTCATACGTTTACTATCAGTAATATGAGGTTTAGGTGGACAAAGCAGTATTGTAAAGTCCACGTACAAAACAGAAGGAATAAAGTTTTTGAAGATAATTAGAAAATTAAAGAAAGAAAGTTACAATTAATTAAAAACTAAAATATGCAAATGGAGTTAATAAATACCGTCTTCTGAGTATGCTTACGCGCAATTTTAAAGTTAAAAATGCCTCCAGCGGTAAAGAAATGATGTCCCACAAAGCAATTAGAAACAAGGCATAGACATTATAAGTTTCGAAGGCAGGGAATGCAATGCTAATGATTGGAAAGTGCTATCTCATCTGTTTGGTGGAGCGCGACGGGCGGACCAGACGGTCGGTAGACGGAGAAAGGCTGGCCGGGATACTAGGGCAACGATCGCTGCGATTCAGTTACTTTGACCGTCCATAACACTTACTCATCTAGAAGTTATTAATAAACATATCTTTGCTGACTTAAATATAACGCTTTTTGGATCATTCGACTCTAAATATCCGGCTTAAATTAAGATTTTGAACAAACTTAAACTGCTACACAATGTCAGAATAGTTTACTTAAATGTAATAAGATTGATCAATTTATGTTTGGCACTCCATGCTCTCTGCCTACCCCGCTAGGGATCTGGCGTGACGGTTCTTTATTTATTTATATTATTTATTTAATTTACGTTAATTTGACTATTCTTACAGAGGAAACAAAAATACTCTTATTAATAGCTCTTGCTTGTATTCAAATTATACAGTTAAATAACTGAAGTCTTAATTTCTACTTTGTGTTGCACTGCAATAATAGCAAGTACAAAATACAGCAACAATCAATTTTCACAGAACGCACACAAGTACGATCGTGAACTGGTTCATTTTAGCCATAATATGCGATTCAGAAATCTATCAAAAATGTTTTATGCCAGAGATGCCAGATAGGTTTTGTTTTGTGGATTGCATCGAGAAGCACTCACTTACTTTTATGTTCAGACAATAGACTCGCAGTAAGTGAAATAAAACCTGCTTGAAGCTGATGTAGGTAAATTTGTAGTTTATCATCATTCTACTGGTAATTTTAGTCTGCTGCGAAAAGATAAATTATTCTTTCGACTGCTTACGTGATTTAATTAACTAATCTGACAGCAATCGGGCTGTTCTAAATCTACTGCTGGTAGAACCTTGGGGCTGGAAGCTTTGTGCTCAGGTCTGAAATTTTCTAGTGGCACTGCGGATATTGCGCATTACGAAATTATTTTACTAAATATTCCACAAGATGAATGAAGTCTGGCTCCCATTTTTCTATCTCAACTATCTAACATTTGCAATTCCTGGTTGCATAAGCTTATTCGATCGATTCACGGTTTTGGAACGAACCATTTCCCTAGAGCTTTGCCAAATACTAATACTTTGAGTGTTCTGAAACTCGTATTCAGTCAAAAGCTGCAGAGCAATAAATACTTGCTTCATTTCTCCAATATGTACTTAAAATAACTTGTTCAAATTGTTAAACCATAAACCTGTCCTATATTATGGTACCTATAGCGTTAAGACACAATTATGCTGATATTCAGTATCTCTAATTTTTATTCAATCGCAAATGGCAATGTTGGCAGTAACGTTTACACATAGATGTATTGATGTTAACCGCTACAACATGCACATGTTTACCGCGCACAGCACGGCATTGAACGTTCCCAATGAGCCGTGACCGGTTCGGAACGGCTGCCGGATCTAATGAACTGCAGCGGAGCCCGTGCTCCGTGTAACGTCGGACTTTGCATTATTCGATTTCTTGTGCGCTTGGCGCTATGGTATGTGCTTTTGCTACCTTTCATTTCTTATTTTCGTTTTATTTTGTATGCATTTAATTACTCCGAAACTTTTCCTCTTACCACTCCTCTTAGCTCTTACAACAGAAACCAAAATGATTTATTTGCATCATTATGGGTAATCAAATTGTTACAAAAAATATTAGATTGCCATGTTGAACCCATGCAAACATGTTTGTAACATTAAAGTTATTTCAAATAAACCAAAATAAATTACAATTCAAATGCACAAATTAAAAATATTTATTATAATATTTTATAGTCACTTGCATAACACTGTATTATTATTTCACCAGGTTATCGGCTCAATGCACCCTGTTAAACCTGAGTAAAGGTAAACTGAGAGAAAAAAGCCGGCGGAAAAATCTGTCAGCTCGCTTTGAATTTAGGGTTTGTCGTTTACTTATTCCGCGGCGGACAGATATGCCTTTGTAATGATTTTTTTAGTTCTCTATTTAAATCTTAACTTGTTCTTTATTTTATCTCTTACCTCTTTACATTATTCAATCGTAGAATTGTAATAAAAGTATCGTAGTAGTAGTAGTAAATATAGTAAGTATCGTAAGTAGTAAGTAAATATAATAAAAGTGAAGTAAGTATATGTATTGTTGTCATAATTTTATGTCAATAAAGCAATGTTTCCTTTTTATTTTGTTACAGGTAAGCAAGCACGGCAATGACAGATCGTTGGCACACGATACTGTGTATACGGTGGTAGGTGGCTACGTGATTTTCTGTTTCATTCATGTATTTTACACAATGTATGCTCCAAATAATTGTCTGTTCACAAACAAGATTCGTTTCAGATAAAATAAACCTTTCCTATAACATAAACCATTACTACAATGATCATCTTTACGTTATTAAATATTAGTTTGTAAAATAATAATTTACAAGTTCAAAACATTCATAGATGGCGGCTATTGGCGATATCGTATCGGGAATAAACTCGGCACGGTTTTAGAAGCATTTGTAAAACATCGGTAGAATCATGAAATATGTTGAAATTGTATTGACATTCAAGTAAGAGAAAACTATGGGGCTAGATAGGATAGATTTATTGTTGTTTTTGAGCTGAAGACAATAACACAAAAAAGAGACAGTGCTATATTAATTACCATTTTGTTCGAAGCCGGCGGGTGTTGGGCGAGGCGGCCTTCTCTAATGACTAATTACCACTTCAGAGTATTGATCTCTCCTAACGGCGATGTAGTTCATAAACCTTTCTAATGAATTGTTTAAGAAACACGTAACAATATGTGTTATATTTTCATGACAATAAATAATTTTAGCTCCTTCATTCACTAAGTGACATCGATGTTATTATAATCCATATTTTAGGTACTTTACGAGTACCTGCCCTACGGATGCACTGGTTTGCTTTGATTCTGATTTCTCATCATCATCAATTCTCTTATTGTTCCGCTGTAGGACATGGACCCTAAGTATAAGGCCATAGTCTGCCATGGTAACAAATGGCGATTAGCAATCTTAGAGAATACTATGGAGAATTCGTAACGTTTGTAGGTTTTTGTCATGATATTTGGGTTCGTTGTTATTATAACATTCGATATTTAATCTAAAAACCTAAAACCTCTTCTCGCCTCTATGCGTGCCAGTAGTCGATCCCCACACCCTGAAAGCATGATTAACTAATTAATTAATTTGCAATAATCCGCGATCAAACAGTTTTATAGTTTTTAAATTAATTTATAAACCATGCATTCCCGAAAAGTAACGCCTGGTACAATTAGCTGAACGCATGATGTCAAATTTAGCACCACTAAGCTATCACTACTTTTCATAGTCTTATAGTTATCGATATGGGAATATGTGTATAATGAAAATACTCGTATATCTAAAGGCCTTATTAGTAAGTGCGAAACAAAATTTCACTGTTCATAAAAAATAATTACCTATGATGGCATACAGTCATTGCAGGCGGTAATGAGCCACATTTATGAAACGATCTTATAATGGGTCTGCATTCCAACCTCGCGGACGATAAGGCGCTCGCCCACTTGGCCCCAGTTATTTTCTCCGCGCGAATTACCATTTCTAAGCAATGATAATGGTGAACAGTTCGCTTGCCTGTGTTTAATTAGTTTTAGTACGCCGAGATAACCCTTGTTCTTTTTATTTGATTGAAAGTATGCCGTGAACATCAGCTGTTTCACCGTTAATTATAATGGAAGTTATACAAGTAAGTTGTTAAGCGGAGTAACAGCATCACCGGGAATTACAGTGAGATTGCTAAAGTTGTTGATCTAAATTCCAGTGATGGGATAGTTTTGTTATTTTTTTCCTACTAATTATCTAGGAGAACTCAAACATTTACTTTAAAAATTCTTTTAAATTTCTAGAATTTTTTTATTTTACTTCATTGCTTGGCAAAAATACAAAGTTTCCAAAGCTTTGCCTCTTTAAGTTCGTACCTGGCAGGGTTCTTGGTAGAGCTGTATCCGATTAACATTTCGTTTCATGAGCAACTTGATTCACAATTTCGTTGAAGAGTTATAAATTATTTTATTATGTTATTCTGTTACCTCATTTTTCGGGAATTTCTTTTCAAAATCTTCAACAAACTTCAAATAATTCACTGTATTCAACCAAATCTAAATAAATCGATTATTACTATTGCTATTCAGCTATTTTTATTCCGTGTTAAACAATCAACTTTATAAACAATCAACATTAAACTATGCCTATTTATGATTATGTCGGCGTCGTTCCGTCCTGCGATTTACCGCCGGCTTTATTCGCGTCGCGTGACCGTTGCGTTGCCAATTAGAACTGAGTCGAGGTTCAGCCTAGTTTTATCTGTAATAATAAGCTTATTACTTTCTTTAATTAGCCGTTTTTATAGGCGTACCAACTTGTGCTAGTTTGCCAGTGACAGATTGAACAAGAGTTCATTAATAAAACTAGATTTACTTGCAATAAAAGTTTATTTATTTGTTTTAAGAAATTCGCTGCTTCGAAAGCTGTGTGCATTTTCTTTGCTTACCACAAGTTATTACCCCATCCATTCCGCAAGGCGTAATTAAAAAATCATATGAAATATTATTTGTTATTGCAGATTAATTTTACAATGTAACAATGTGATTCGCAAACTTTTTCTAAACGATTCACCAGTAATCTTGCATGCGTTACTTCAGAATAGTCGCTGTACGAAACGACATTTCTGAAATGTTGTATTTTCGAACAAAATCCACGTAGATCGTCATGGCTAACCTAAGTACCAAAAACTGTCGACAAATAAAATAAATAAATAACCGTCATGCGAGGTCCCTAGCGGGGTAGGCAGAGAGCACCGAGTGTCTAACATCTGTCCTTGCAAACCTAACGTAATAATATCGAAAATTGTATAAATACCTAAACATTCCTTTATTCATCAGCCTAGTCATTGGTAAACTCCGTATTAAAATCTTCTACGTACTTGCTGAGATTAGAGCGCACAAACGAACTGACAGAACAATAGAAGCGGCTGATGACTTTATTTTATATAGAATATACATATATTTAAAATTATCAAGATCATTCTATTGAAATTTTATGTACCTATACCTTGACCTCAAAACCCGGTCGAATAAAGTATATGCGGTCAGTATAGTGCTAGCGTATCGAATTGCTCTATTTCTACTGCCTTGTCTCCGGTATTGAACTTTTTCCTGCAAGAAGTTGTCAATATTTTGGTAAAAGTAGAACTCTGTCCGCAACAGATCCGGACTAGACCACTAAATAGTTACCATCACTTTTGTGGAGGTAAGTTTTCGTTTGAGCCATTGCTTAGGCGCTGAAGCGGGGTCTGACTAACGTGATTCACCTAACGGTTTGATTGTCAAAAAGAATCAATTTTTGATCGCAAGTGACAATGCGGTTCAAAGTCCCTTCATTTCTATGTTTGTTAAGTAACACAAGGCATACCTCACCGCGATTATCGTGTTGCCGATCGTTCGGTACGTGCCTCGCCCACGACCACTATTGTGTTGATAACTAAGCTGTAGATTCAATATCGTCAGCTGTGACTTTAAACCGTCATTGTTGACGTTACTTTTCGTGCGACCGGATTCATATTTGAGATTAAAATTTCTTTGTTGGAAGCGTTCAAACCAATGACGGCTCGTGCGTTCGTACTCTGTATGTGTTGATAATTTTGCGTGCCGTTTATGCCGCATTCCTACCGCGGCGGAACTCGCATGCATGTTCACTTGTATTTATATTGTCCATACTGATCAAAACTAAGAACACATGTAGTGAAATAAAAAAAACCAATCAATAAACAAATTACTGAATTTGAAAATAGAATTTAATTTTTTTAGTATTCATTTATGTTTGGAATGTATTGCGAGCCATAAATTACATTTCAAATGGCCAGTATCGCAGAACGGCAACAACCATCACGTTACCAATCATGAAATACGTGACAATAACATCTTGGGACATTTCCACAAACGACCATCTCATTTCGAAAGTAGGTACTTAAGCAGTTCCTTTGGTATAGAAAACAGACGACTGACAAACTACATACATACATACTTACAGTTATATACTATTTTTTTAAACCCAAACACAGAACAAATACTTCTGCTCGTGACACAAATATTTGTCCTAGGTTGGGATTGGACCCACCCCCCGATTCAGCGGTCAGGTTTGTTGAAATAAAATATATGTATTTGTATGACTAGACTTAGTGGTTCAGTCATACAAATAAATATTGTTTATTTTTTACATCTCAAATATAGCGTCCGCACCTTCCGCATAAATAATATCATAAAATATTATTAGTACAGTTAACTATTAGGATAGGATTGCATTTAATAATGATTTCTACATTTACGCAAAAGATTTTTCCGTTGCATAGCTTTGCATGTGTCGATCGTGGCTCATTCGTTATTGTGTCGTTGCTTGAAACCATTCAATAGTGTCATGCACCATAAGGTAAATAAATTAAAGCTATTTACGTAGATTCAATATCAATCGCAGTTGTGGTCTTGTTCCAACTGGATTCTTACTAGTTGTACCCATCGACCCACCGTCTGCGCAGGACGCATACACTACACTGCCTGTCGTAGGGGGCTTTGTATGTTAATACATCACAATCCGATCGGAGCCACGGCGGCAATCGCATTACAAAAGGTAATGCCGTAGAGGTCCTCCCTGTAAATGTGGCCGTAATCCACCACGATAGACAACGTCTAGTTTTTTATTTATCTAATGATATTTATTCTTCTTCTTTCTTGATACATGACAAAGGTTTTACTTTACTCCCAATAAAAAAATGAAGATAATACAAGCAAAATAAATATGAAAAACAAGAACAATATTTTAGGTAAATGTAATATATCTGTTCGTCTGTATGTTTACCCACCTATGACGTTTCATTCCTCTTAATGTGCATTTCTAAGTTGGTATTAAGTAAGAAGCCTTAGCTTCTAATCTTTTAAATATTATAAAGTAAAATAAAATCTGTTTAAATGTTGACACGTGACGTTCAGTGAAAATAAGATGGGGTGCTTTAGGGTCTATCCCCATGATTGAGTATCAAATGCACGTTGCAAATTAATATCAATTTTTAGCGAATCTGAACTTTATCCATTCACTGTAACAGGGATCGACCTTATTTTGCGTGACACGTATCATAATTCCACCTTTTTCGTTCACTTTCGGCCCCGTGCGTCCTGGAAGTCACCGTTAAAAATGATGTATGCAAAGCAGATGTGCAGATGTCGTTCATTTGAACTTTCTGTCACGTTTTCTTATATTTAAATCTACAGTATAATATCGATATTGGCACTACAAATTTTTACTCATAAATGTTTATATGTACTTTATAAACATGAATTTTCCACGAGAACGGGTTTAAAAAAAATTAAAAACCGTTCTTTTCTGACGATTGAGATATCGCAAAACTCCATAAGTAGTTGATGAATTAACAATCAAAAGGAGAATATATGAGTATACATGTTAGAGAGTGATATAAGTATATAGGAAGATGACCATATTGCCGGCAACGTCTTGTGGTCTTCCGCTGCATGCACGAATATAGGCATGACGCTATTACGACGGTTGGTGTTTAAATTTCATTTAAATCGAAGCGACCCATTTCAACCATTGTCATTGCCATATTACGGACGAGTTGCTCCCTTATAACGTCTCTGAATAATTTTTATGCATAAAATTAAGTAAGTAATGCAATCATTAAGCATATGTGTCACAAAGATACTGATTAAAAAGCTATAAAAACGAATTTTACTTGGTAGAAAAAAACAACTCAAATCTCGCTTAGCTGGTGTTTGCAAGAATTTCATGTGTGCCAAAGGTATATTTTGTGCCAGGCTTTAAGTTTGGAACCATTGAATATTGCTACCGAACTAAGCATGCCGGGGCTCGTTTATAATACCTAATCGTCACTTAGCTCCCACGAATTGATTTGCTTGACATATTTTATCATTTAGATATAAATACGGCGGAAAGTATATAGTAAAAATATACATATATATAGCCTCGGTCTTTGATCGCATCTTTTTTAACAGTATAATTATTCATTAAAACTTGTTTTTCGTTACGATCTTCGAATTATTCATTCGTAGCAATGCCAAAGTTACAATCTTAAGTGGTTTTATTTTAATATTGTGTAAATTACTTGTAATTGTAGGTAAACAGATGATTTACATTATTAACAAGTATCAACAGTTTATATTGGCGTCGTTCCGTTCGAAACGCACTGTTCCACTTCGATGTACTAATGTGGGCCTGTTTGCAATGTAATATTCTTCTGATAGTTTACTTATAATACCTCCATACGTCACGCCTCTACAGACCTTGATGAGATCGCCAGGTCAATGATGTTCCAGCTAGTGATTCCTTGCGCATTTTCGTTGAGTTTTAAGTTAAGTACTTATAGTCCGCCTCA